>CAUYQS010111905.1:0-66498 GCA_963574585.1 Otolemur crassicaudatus | reverse complement strand
AGAATATGAGTTTTATATTATTTTTGTTAATTTTATAATGTTAAACTGTAATAAATAATTGCTGAGAAGTGATTATCAAAGTTTGCCTTGTTGTCAGGCCCTGCCCTGCTGTCCGTCCCCTGCCCCCCCGCCCCCCCCCCCACCCCCGCTCCCCCCCTGGCCATATTGTCCCGCCTTACAGATGTTAGAATCTGGTCACCCTAACTATATGTCATGCAACTAATGCATGTACTATATGTTGTGCAACTAATGTTTATTGAAGTAAAGTAGGAGGCTCTGTGCTAGATGATTTATTTATATTTGACAATATTGTATCACTTCATCAAATTGCTTTCATAATTATTTTTAAATGTACATCTTAAAATATCTATTAAAAGTCCTATTCATTTCATGCACTATCTAAAGTAAATTTGTTTGAGTATAAGAATCATTTACTATTCTTTATTCCATCTCCTTATAACATTTTATCCTAATGTTGGCCCCAACTATGTATTTAAATTGTTTATATAAAAAATAATAAATCACTGGTATTAAATTTTTGTCTTGTGTAGGAAAAAAAACTTTAGAATATAAAATACGTAGATTCTGTCTAAATCAAGATCCTATCTATAATTTTGTAAGCCACTCCTTCACTTAAAAATGACCTGTTTATAACGGACTAGACTGCCAGACTCTGGTGCCAAAAATGTTCTGTGTTTTAGCAGCATCGTTTCTGATTTGACATTAAAGAATAGAAATTTTACAAAGTTTCTCTCATAAGTGAGTGAAAGAAGGTAATTTTTGGCTAAGAGCAAAACAGGAAATGTGCTAACAGGACCTACCAACCTCTCCTTTAGACCTAAGGAGTTTTCATGTTTTCAAAAAGGACAACCAAGTCTGCAGAAGCAGCCATAGGAGTAGAAGCTGTCATATCTCCTCCACTTACACTTCTCCTGTGAACTAAAAAGGCCTTTTCTACAGTAATTAAAAAAAAAAAAAAAAAAGACATCATGCTTCCCTATGACAACTGCCCTATTCCACTTCTGTGAGTCCACCTTCAGAGAAGTCCAACATTTTTTTGTTTGTTTTTCTACAGCATACTGGAAGAAGCAGCATTGTCTTGGGTCCACACATTAAATACACAAACACTAATGAAAGCTAATTAGTAAAAAAAATAAGGTCCGTGTCTATTTTTTTGTGATATCCAACATCATAGATAAGCAAAAATATTCTCATAAAATCAGAATACTTCTTGCCGGCTACAGGTTGGACACCTCTAGAACCCAAGAACCCAACCGATCATGACTTATATCAATATTTAATATTTTACGTCTGTTTTGATTTTAGTAACGCTGCAAATGAATTATCATTGACATTTTACGCAATGTCGCTTTAGATTTACCTATATATTTACAATGTCTTTGCTTACCATTCCTCCTGCATGGCAAGAGAGCTAGTTGAGCTCTCTTTCCTTCCGAAGCATAGCCTTTAAACATTTTCTTTTGCAAAGGTCAGTTGGTGACAATTTTCTCCTACTCTGGGTTAAAATGCAAATGTCTTTACTCTGTAAAAATCTCAGAGAGGAAAGGAAGAATGCTACTCTGGGAAATACACAAGAAAGATCAATTTCATTTGACAGGCGGTTCTTCTCCTTATCATTACAGACTATGATGGCTATGGAAATGCCCTTGTATTCCCTGTTTTTATATACAACACCCAATAATGTTGGCCAAAGCTTTTCAAATGTCTTTTTTTTTAAGCTGCTGTCACTAGATTTACATTCAAAACGCAATAGAAAATCAGTAGTCATAAGTGATCACTCAACTTTACATTGCAGTCCTGCAACTGCCAGGAACTTTTGTGAATATGAATATAAACTGTCTCTTATGTTAGAGGAGAAAATGCACATGTTTGCCTGGTCAAAAGCCTTTTAAAATGCTGATCCATTTAATCAATTATGGACTGAATCTGATGTCTACCTATTGTAATTAATGGCTCAAATGGGACCACTAAAATAAAAAGAAAGGGACAATGAAAAATTAACCTGCCTTAATCAATTTACATATCTCTCTACAAGTTGATTTCCAAATTTTCCTTTTTCTCTTTAAGAGATGAAATTTCTCAGGCCCACAGAATTCTCTATGCTGCTTGTTGAGCAGACAGCATCTTCTTAGAGTTCAGTCCCAGTCAGGAAAACTTGGGCTTATCCAGAAAATCAGACAACACAGAAAATTTTAATTCATAGAGGCATTTGCCTTTTATTGTGTTGTTTAAGTACATCCAGAAAGAAACTACAAAAAAATGGGAGTGGAAAGGAGTCACAGCAGGGCTCTCCTGTCAAGAACTCTAAATAGATCCACGAATTACTTAGCATCTAACTTAACCCCTATAAATGAGCAAATAAATTAATAATTGTGAATAATAAATTTTCCTGTAGATACTATGAGGTGGGAGAAGTACAAATGTAATCAGGCATAACGGTAAATACCAGGCTTGGAAATTCTGTTGCCATTTAAATTTGAATGTGTTAAAGTTGATGATGATAGTAGCTATCATTCAGAGAATACTAAATTTTCCCAGTGCACTACAAGCTAGTTTAACTACATTATCACTAATTATCACACTAGTTTGTCAAGGTAGAATTACTTTCCATGTAGTAAATGAGAAAATCAAGGTTTGAAGCTACATTTATAAAGCTTCTGCATCCACAGGCTTCTGAGTTCTGACAGTTGGAAGCAGTGACCGAAAAGAAAGAAGACGTGGGACTTGCCCCCCTCTGCCTCCACCTTGGTCAGCATCACTGGCCTCAGCTGCATCTCCCGTGGTTCTAGCTGTCATGGGACAAACTGGGCACCAGCGCTCCTGAGTCTTCCCTTCTCTCCAGCCTGGGGAGGACTGGTTTTCTACTGTTCTAATCTCTAGGTTACGTCACCATCTACTGTTGACTTTTAAGTTTTTCCACCAACTGTGCCTGCTTTAAATTTTCTCTACTTAAATACTCAGAGTAGTTTCTGTTATTTTTTTTTTTTTTGGATCCTGACTAAAATACCTGTGATCTTTATAGCATATCATACTATTTCAAATATAACCTTTCAAGACTGCTAATAGTGCTTTGTCATTTTTTGTTTATAGACCTATTTTATTGTCAGCTGTGAACATTTGGAGATTAATGATAACATAATTTAATGTCTGAATCCCACATACCCAGAACATGGGCAAATGCATTTTAGATACTCAGTGAATACACTTTAAATAAATTAATAATGAATCAGTGGATGTAATGCTATGATAAGATATGGACAGACAGACGTTAAAAGGTAACTTAGTTCAATAAAATTTTCCTTTGGACTGGTGTTCCAAAGTTAACCATATTTGGAGATGCACAGGAGTATTATCTCATAGTAAAAGTGTTTCAAGTAGTGGGAACAAGAGAAATAATATCCCCCCAAAATGACAACATTGAATAATTGAAACTGATCTGAAAAGTTTTAATTCAGCTGAAAATTAGGGTGGATAAGAAGAAAGGCTGGGAGATGAAACTAGAGAAATAAACAATCTGTCTGCTTTTCTCAGGATCTTGTCATTTATTCAATAGGTTTAAATGAAGGATTGAATGTTCATGTGCACATTAGAAAGATTCCTTTTTCTGACTAAATAGATTATGGATTGAAATGAGTTAGGACAGGTGACCAAAACAAAGCAGATAGTTATTACTTTTTTAAAATTTTATTATATACTAAACTAAGAGAAGTTTAGTTGAGTAGAAAACAGGTGGAATCTGAAGTTATATAAAAGTGAGAGTAATGTGAAAGTCAGGGGCTTTTTAGGGTTAGGCAAGGGGGAAAATGCCGTAGTATGATTTTAAGAGCCTAGTTTGGGTCACTAAACAGATTGAGTATAAAATAATAAAATAAGATAAACTGAAGAAATAGAAGGAATAGAAGACTAGAGTAAAATATAATGAGTTCAGATTTGGACGTGAGTTTGATTTACCTGTGGGACCACCGTAGGAGATAATCGGAAATACATGCCTGAAACTCAGGAGAAAAGGAAATGTAGAGGTTAAGGGTCGTGGGCAAATAGGTGGTAGCTAAAATGAACAGGATGACTCAGAAAGGCAGTAAAGTAAGAACAGCAGAGCTGAGGATGGACACTCAGGGCAGAAAAAGAACTTGGGAGTAAGAATAAGATTTGGGGGAGTTATATACAGTAAAAAGGAGAAAGGTTATGAGGCAGAATTTGCTGGTAGCCATAGTGTTCAAGGCAATTCAAGAGATGGTATAATATGGAAAAGGGGGAATGAGCAGTTAAAATGCTCTGGATTAAAAAGCATTGATCCTGAATAAAAAACAAAGGTACTGTGTCTAAGTTTATTTGATTTTTCATCAGGACTCTCTTATGTGAAAGGAATGAGATATTGGTCAGTTCTCGGAGGGGAGAGAATTTCTTATGTTAAAGGGAGGGCTTACTACCGGGTCCCTCATTTGGCCCAAACTCCTGTAAAAGCAAATGAGAACAAATAAAAGGGAAAAGGCATCCAAGCTGGTATAAGTTTTATAGGACGTCTCTTCTCTTCTTTTCTTGAGCTGACATCAGAATTCTTAATATAGACTAGGGACAGGGCTGAGCACAGCTTAGAGCATCATCATTTGGGTAGTGACTGAGCATTCAAAATCAAGGTGAATGAGCTCAGGAAGACTTCTGTCTTTTCCCAATTCATTCTCTACATTTTGGCAAGGCAATTAGCCTGGAGGTGTCACTCTCTATACGGCAGAAGAGAAGACTAATTTAAGTTGGTAGAAAAATAAGACCTGTTGTGTATATAGTACATATATAATAATGATCCAAAATGAATATATTTTATTTTTAGGTTGACTCAGTGCTATTTTTCACAATTATAAAAGAAGAAAAGTCTAAGTGTATTTTTTTAATATGATTAAATATTTTAAATATTTTTAAATATTTCTTTTAAATAAAAGAAAATCAATATTTATCCATTAAGTCTTCTACTAGTCAATTATAGACCAATTGTCTTACCATTCAGACATGCTAAGCTAATTATTTATTAAAAAGAACAAATTTTTCTTGAACATAGAAAACAATCATTTCAGAAGATTCCTATTTCAGAAGATTTCTCACACACTCGTTAGTCTGTCATATCCAGGTTTATGTGTAAGTGTACAAAAATGTTTGAACTTTTCAGACCAAAAGAACACTTACTCCCACCTTTTTTGTATAGCAATTTATAGAGAGGGAATTGGCCTCAGGCTATGGTTAGATGCCAGTGTACAACTGCCATTGAAGGTTTTAAGACAGAAAAAGTGGCAGTCTAGAAAACACCCTGATTCTCAGTGTCAGCTCCTGATCAATAAATTTGAGGTAAAGTTTAAGTCACAGAGCTGGACAGGACCATATATTTAGCACCTATGAAGCGGAAAAAAGCTCCTAGGGACTCTGCCACTGATCTGTTTCTACAGGTGGTAGTACCTGTTGAATGGATTACAGGCAGCCCCCCAGGTTATAAACATCTGAATTACACACAATTCACACTTTTGAACAAAGGCTATTACTGTAAGTCTCTAAGTTATGAACACATAAATAAGATGCAACTTGCACTTACAAATAGAGGTTATTCAGGTAATTGGTATTCCAATTTACATACAATTTCACCATAAGAACAGACCTCCAGAAACTACCTCGTTTGTAACCCTGGGACTGCCTGGACCCAGGCATCTCTAACATAGGCTATACAGGCACAAGTTAAAGTATACATATGTTATACAAAATGACCTTTTAAAGAGATGTCTTGACTATCTCCTAGATAAATTGGAACCTCTTAGTACAGGCCTTGTGTCTAATACAGCAGTGCCTCTTCATGAAGACGCAGATCACAATAGAGAGCTAAGAAATCTCTTAAGCTGACTCATGGGTGCAGACAGATGTTCCTATCTCTAACCCTAAAGCTGGCTGCAATTTCTTTTGAATTTGAGGACGAAGCACAGTTGAGGACATGCACACCTTTATTCTCATTCTTTACTTGAATGTTAGGAAAACACAATGCTGTGAATAGCTAGAAGACGGGGAAATGAGGATTTGTACAACAACGATCAAAACTCTGGAATGCTATTATGTCTCATATTCATCTCAGAATTCTAAAAGAAAATAAAACACCACAAAAACTGCATTGAAACACTCAGAAAACTAAATTAAAGCTGGTTACTAAATATTGTATGGTGCTGTCTCATGCTTTTCTTGAAAGTAAATAACATCATATTTCATTCCCTTTGGAGAAATAAATATTTTCTTCTTTTAAAAATTACCAATGTAATTATCATCAAAGGTAATCAATTTTCCACTGTTACAGTTAACTTTTAGCTAACTTTATGATTACAATTGTTCTCAATGAATCCAATGTTAGTAATAAAGCTCTTTCCCCCCCTCTTTTTTGGAACAGTTCATATAAAAGATGTAAGGCAAGAGTATCACTGATATATTTAAGGAATAGTAAAAATACCAAGATATTTGGAGTGATTAGCAATTATGGAACTAGTGACTAATAATTGGAGAGAAGGTGGACAAATAAGTGGCCAGATAATAAGGCTTTATATGTCACTGGGAGGTTTTACAGTTTCTTTACAGTGTAATGTGGAGCCCATAGCCTCAATTTTATGGAAAGTAGTGATATGTCCTGATCTAATTTGACTACAGTTTTTAAAGTATTACCTTGATGCTTTGTTGAGAATAGAATATAGTGTGACAGTGTAGATATAAGCAAGACCAGTTATATGTGTATTATAGCCATTCAGGCACAAGATAATTACGGTTGGAACTCAGTAGCAATAGAGCTGGTGAACAGTGACAGGATTTTGGGCGTATTTAAAAGGTATAGCTAACAATATATCTTGATTGATTCAATATGATGAATTAAAAAGATAGAAGTCCAAGAGCTCTCTAATATTTTTAGGGTAGGAAAGCAACAAAATTGCCACTAACTGAGGAAAAAAAAAAAACTATAATACAATAGTTTTGAGGAGCAGAAAGATCTTTGGGTGTGTTGGGTTTGAGATATCTATTAACTTTCCAAGTGTCCAAGTAGAGATATTGAGTAGATGATTGGGTGTATATATCTGAAGTTAGACAGTAATCTGGACTAGGGAAAAAATGAAGAGTCATTAACAGTTAACACACAGATGACAAAGCCATGAGACGAGGTGAGATCACAAGCAAGTAAATTAAGTAGAGAAGAGAAGGCAGCCTGGAAAGAGGTTGCTTAGGAGACACAGAGGCATACTAAAAAAGACGAAAAAGGAACAACCGCTAAGCTAAGAAGAAAACCAAAAGAGTGTGGTAGTGTCCTGGAAGGCAAGTGAAGAATATGAAACAATGAGGAGGAAGCAATCAGCTGCGTAAAGGAAAACTGATAGAGAAATTATAAGGAATATTTAAAAATTCCTTTTAAAATTAAATTAGTCTACCTGTAATAGAGAGGTTATTGGTGACTTGGATAAGGCAAGTTAAATGGGATGGTGGAAATGAAAATTTACTGTACTATGTTTAAGAGACACCAAGAGTAAGAGAAATAGAGACAATGAATAGAAGAAAAGAGAAGAATAGCATAGTAGGTGACAGGAAAAGTGACATTAAGATCATGTATATGAGGTAGGGAGAAGAGCAAGAGGAAGATTTGAGACCAGAAAGGCCGACCAAGATCTACTGTTGGCCTCAGAAGAGACAGTAGGGCACATTCAAGAAATGCATATGCAGAGCAACGGAAATTTGTACAGATGTTCTTCAGATGGCTTCAGTTTTGCAGCCATGTGGGATATAAAATCACCAATTAAAAGTGAGGACAGGTAAGTAAGTGTTGGTTTGGGAAGTCATGAGAAGATGTGCAATAGTTTTCAGGACAGTAAATTAAGAATATGTAATATAACTGATAACATTATGGACCAAATTGAGATTTATGGTCATGAATTGACTGTTAAACTACTCACCATGTTTGAGTGCTTCCCTCTAACTAGGTTCAACTACATAGGCAGAAGAACAGATTAGGTAGACAGTTTTAATTACGGCTTTAGTTTTGCCCATTGAGTATGAGGTGGCAAGAAAGTAGTTAGGGGGATGGAGCACAATGCAGTGGAATGATCAAGTAACAGACTATGAAATTTAAGACAAGAGAGAGGAAAGTAACAATATCAAGAGTAGGTAAACCAGGTAAACATAATATTTCTGTTTTCTCATGTGCAAATAAATGCACATCAAAGACTTGGAAAAAAAAGAATGGGTAAACCTGGGGAAAGTTGAGAACATAAATGGGTGGATGTTTGGTGGATTGCTGAGGTGGAATATTAGATGTAGAGAAAGCTAGAAGATTAGCTGATAGTGGTCCAAAGAAAGGGTTGCATAAAATTGAAATGATCCAGGGCTTGTGATGATTACCAATGACAGAGGCTAGATTCTATAGAATGAATGATTATTAGTGTTGAGTAGCTGAGGTTAAGGAGAGAAACCAAGAGTGCAGTATTAGAAACATTATCTAAAAGTGTATTGAATTTAACAAGAATTAAGACAGAATTAGTGTTTAGAGAAAGCTATGTTAATTTACAAGGAAGAGGTAATGGCTTGGGTATCAGTATAATGACAGCAGTGAAGACCAATTGATGAAATAATGTAATGAGCTTTAGCGCTCAGACCAGTTTTAGTAATAGAGGAAGACTGGTCTACATGCAGTAATGAGAAGAAATGAGGAAAATTATCCCAGCTTTAGGCCTAGTAGTAGAATTGTTTGAAGTGGGAGAATTTTCTCCTATTGTTGAGAGGTCTGCCGGGGAAGGAGGAAGGACCAGGAGTTCTTTACCAAGAACCTGATGCTATTGTTGGGAGATTAGGTTAAGTACATGGGGAGTTCTACACATAGGGGATTGTGAGTTCCCGAGGGACAGAGAGCAAAACAAGCGGTATGTACATGGTTGAAACTTAAAAGTTATGTGGCGAAGCGCATAAAGGACATAACTGAGGTAATTCCTGTTGTATTTAAGTCAGAGAAAGGTAGGGGTAGAGAGTATGCAGTGAATTTCAGGTTCTTCCACTTAATCCCTAATGATAGATACTAAAGACACAGGAGAAGAGCCACAGAAACTCAGGCCCAAGACAGTGGTTGGAGGTGTTGGCAAAAATAACTTAATTTTCCCTGGACTTGAGGGAGTGAAGGTTGAATCCTGAAGCCAATAGGACCATTGAATGAGGCCCAAAATGAAGTTACTTGAGCCAATAAAGCCATTTTTATTTTTTTGCTTAAGACATTAAGAGTTTTATGGTCAATTGCAAATGAAAGAGACCTAAAAAGTATAACTTGGAAAACTATCCTATGAGCATACTGATTATTTAATACCCAAAGAGGAAAGAACCAAAAAATAAAAAAAGTGATTCTAAGAAAAATTCAATTTATTTTGACCATGTTCCCTCTTAGACTTACAATTGACTCTTGATAACATCATCAAGAGAATTTGAGTTTCAGGCCTAATAGTGGCTGAAGATCTATTCAGAGAGAAATGCAATAAAATATTTCTGTGTTCAACCATGTTAGTTTACAATTATCTGCTAACCAGTTGTACACTAGGATAATGAAAACCCCCTAAGGGTAGGAAACAGCTGGAAGTCCCCAAAGACCAGCTTAAGGACTGGCTCATACTGATAGCATTTTCAGGAAATATTTACCCAAAAGATTGGAAAATAAAAGAAGGAAAAATCAACCACAGTTTTGAAGACAGATTCAATAAAGAAAAACCTCAAAGTAACATACATGTGCAACTTTGATCAAAACAATTCTCTGAAATACAGAAATACCCCCCAGTTTTAAAAGACATCATCCTACCTTATCCCACATGTAATTTAGTTCCTATGAACTTACCACACAATTTTCATCATCTCACTACAAATGTGACACAGTGTTATTGAAGTGAACAATTGCTTTATCATACAAAATTGTTGCTATTGAGTCACTTTGAAAATTATCTTCCCTCAAACTATTTCTTTTTTATCTCAGATTAATTCCCTTCCTTCAAACCAAAAATGTAATGTTTATTTTATACCATTTTCTTGCCTTTTGGCTATTCACTGAAGCTTCAGTCTCCAGGACCAATTTGTCAGGTTTCAGAAATATTTTAATAAAGTTTATATAAATCAATTTTTCCCCCAAAGCTTCCTCTTAGACATATGATGTGTTGTCTTTTATTTGCTAGATCATCCATCCATCCATATTTTATTTGTAGTTGCTTGTCTAGGCTATCAATTATTATTACATTAATGGCATCTAGTTTGCTATATATTACTACATTAGGCTTCCACAGAGGTACTTTCAATATAATTCTAATTTAATCACCACAGTAACTAAAGCTGACCATTTATTTGATCTTTAAATATATCAGTTCAATTACAGCTTCATATCTGATCTTAGTTCAAACATATTCTCTTCCTGCTGTACAATAAGGACACACCCTCTCCTTATATTTCTCAAATAAAATGAGCCTTATCATTCAGAAAAAGCAAGTTTAAGTGTCTTCACTGTGCCTCATTATTTTGTAGTAACCAATTTCCCAAAGCCAACTATATAATCACATGTCTATTTGAATAGTAAACAACCAAAAGAATATAAAATATTAAGTCTGAGTGCCTCGTAAATCTTACAATATGATCCTAAACATTAATACCAATTGGTATCTATGATGTCGGTATATTTAGTAATTTTTTTGAAAGAAGTAGGAAAGCTTCTCACATGATATTTGAGTTGTAACTTTATTTAGATAGGAACATAGTTGAATATCAAACTATGAACATTGAGTTTATAGCAAGAGAACAACCTTTCTGTGACCCTATAAACAAAGTTGAATGACCCTTTCTTTAATATTCTACGTTAGTATACTTTCCCTGGAAATCCTCAGGCATTTCTTATTCAAATTAGTATTGGTCCATTGTAGACATTGTAGATATGTAGCACCTTGGTTGTGCGCAGTAAAAGAAAACAAAACTTGAAAGACTTGCAACATCCCAAGTCACTGAACTAAGTGCTAATTGCCTCTTCAAAAGAATGATTATATATTCCATCAGGATCTGAAGAGTAAAGAATTGCTGTAATTTTTTACATTGGAAATATTTATATTTGCTTTGGGAACTATTTCTCACAGAACTTTACATTCTCCAAATCATAAATGACAAGGAAAAGTAGAAAAAAAGCTATTGAAGAAAAAGGGAGAAATACATTGTGTACTAAATAAACTGTGGGAGGAAAATTCAGAAAGGCAATCACAAAAGGTTAGATTTCAACAAGACAGGTTTAACTAGGAAATAAACAAATAAAAATAGTCTTTGACAATCATAAAAGATGTCTCTGTATTTAGACTTTCTTTTAAGTGGGAGCACTATTTCTTTCTCTCATAGTAATTATTTCTATTTGAACAAGAAAGATCAAGATATATCAACAACTTAAAAACTCAATTCATATTTTTTATGTATGCCTCAGGTTTCTTTTTACCTTATTTGGGGGGATTATAAAAATCCTCTGAAAACGTGCAGAGTAAAAGTATAGCCATTACAATTTGGCAGATATTTCTGGCTGCAATTGGAGAACATTTTTCTTAATTCCAGGCTCCTAAAAAAATATGAATTGTTAATATCAGAAAAAGAACCTGTCCTGGTTGCCTGACACACACAGGCCTTGACACTGGGTGACTACGTGAAAAGACCTACAATCTTATCCCAAGTTTCTTAATCCCTCACATGCCCAATCAAAAGAGAAGCACAGCACTGCACTGATACGGATTTACTTTGGTTAAAATAAGGAAAAAATTGGTAAATAATGTGCAGAGAGAATTTGGCACAATCTCCAATACTTTGCAACTTTGATTTCTCTAAGCTTAAAATTACTTGTCTTTATCTTCTCTTAGTTATTAGAGTTTTAGAACTGATACTTTTAGAATATCAAGTAATACTATGTATTTTATCCAATATGTTTTTTGGTGTGACATTTTATTGAGATCTGGTCTAATGCCTATAGAATGCGTACTTATCTCTGGAGCACAGAGTAAAAATGACTTTGTTAATTGGTATCCCACAGACAGGGATTTGGAAATGTAACAAGTGTTAGAAGTAATAACCTGATGGAATTTGAAATTCAGAAGAAAACCTAAAATGTATTCCAGAATGAGGTAATACCAAGAGCAATAAAAATGTTTAGGGGTGTGTTTGTTTTAATACCACTTGGCTTGGGATTCACAAACACACATGTATGAAATTTACTATCAGGAATGGAATAAAACTAATTAACACAGCAAAGGACAAACATAGCATATTTCGTGTAGCTTGGCAGACTTAATATAGCAAATAAAAGAAAAACATACATATAATGACAAACCATATAATTAAATGATGAAATAGGATTGGCTGACCAGAGTTGTGAAATAATAACAAAGATTTTTAAATCCAGACAAGTTGTTTTTTAAAAGCCTCAAATATAAACCTAAATTTGAAGACTTACACCAGAGAAAGTAAAGGCTGAAAACGTGTGATTTATGCAATGGGGAGACACAGTAAGGGGAGAGGATGAGGGAAGGGGAAAAGAAAGGAAAATAAGATAGAGGATGGGAAAGAGGGACCAGGAGAGATGCCTAAATTAGGATCTTTCTCCTTTAAACCACAATAATCTGGCTTCCCACAGGCACCAGTCAGACCTCCCCGGCTCCCTCGGAACTCCCTCTGTGGATGTCCCTGGGTTTATTGGGTCCTTTGCTAGAGCACAACATCGATTTTCTCTTATATTTCTCAGATATAGTTAATATTTTATTCATGCACATAATTTTATATATGAAAAGAGTATGGGAAAATTTTCCAAATGCATCCTTTTACATTTCCAAAGCCACAGAGCTAATTCATGACCAGTTCTCTCTATACTCCTCTCACAGGCTTTATCAAACATACTAGGACTGCAACAGTTATCTGGTGAGCAACCAACTGATTGCCCTGTTAAAACCCATATAGTGCAAACTATTAGTTGCTACCAAAAGTCCATTACTTCCTTCTTCCAAACAGATCTTATTGAAGTTTAAAAAGCTACAGCTCCTAGCCTTTCATGTATGAAGGGTGGCTGTGTGTAAAAAATATGGTCAAGGGTAAAGAGACATATATTGCTCCATCAGGCTTCTGGAAAGCCCTTTAAGAAGGAGCATAATTTGCTTGGAAGGGAACATTTTGATATTCATTCTTCTTAGAATATGGATCTGATATTTGGAGCAGCAGTGGCCTTTTTTTGACCACAAGATTTCCTTGAGGATGGAAAACAAGCGAAATAATGGCAGAACAGAATTAAAGGAGGCTGAGGCACAGATCAAATCATAGGATCACCTCATCTGCCACGGAATGTCTATCTGTGGACAGTTTTTATATGAGAGGAAAATAAACCACAATCTTTTTTACCAGTCTTTTTTAATATCTCTATTATTCTCAGTCATGCACAATTTCTAACTAGGCAACGCTCAGGAGTAAAACCAAATATGTAAAGAGAAATTATAGCAATCTGGAGCTATGATAGCCAATTATAGGAGGTAATAAACAGATACTTAATAAACTGTCTCTGAGTTAGTTGAGAGGGATAATTTATAACTTTAGAAGTGTTGAAAAGTTAAGATTATCTGGAAATTGCAGGAAAAACCATAAGTTAGAGAAATATGGAATCTATTAGTAGGAACAGGTAAAAACTGAGAGGACATGGAGGATTTTATAATGCAAAGTGCAAGTATTTGTGCATGGTACAAATTGCTAAGAATTAGCATTACTAAAAATGGTTATTAGAATTTCTTTTGAAGAAAGAAATTTCCTCTTTTTGAAGGTCTTCCAAATAGTGCAGATAGCAATTTGTGCAGACAAGTCTGCCTTGAGTCCAGCCTGAAGGCAGACGGATGGCGTGGACGACCTTTTAAGTCCCTTCTGGCCTTATTATCCTACAATTCTATTTCACATGGACAGAAAATTATTGTTGCTTCTTTATTTGTAGTTATATCATCAAGGAGACCTTTACTTCCCTTCTGCATACTGTAAATATTTCTGGTAAATAAGAAAAATGAAACTGAAAGGAGCAAATCACTTTCAGCAAAATGCAGGTGTGAATCTTCCGGACCTAAAGCACATAGTTTTTTTGAGGCTAATAATTCTAGCCAACAGTGTAGCACATGCTACCACTGTAAGTTGCTCTACAAAAACATCTTTATACTTTTATACTTTATCACTATCTCATTGTTTCCTGCTTGTTCACCACCTGTGCTCAATTGATTGGGTCCTTGTGGTCAAGTGACTCAGGAAGGAGTTAATGTAAGCTCCTTCTTAGCTCTTACCCAGTGGGCACAAAGTAGGAGTATATGTCACACCTCCTGGGTGAAGGGCTCAGCTACAACTTGGGCTTTACCTAACAAAAGCAAACAATGTAACCTAATTGTATGTACTCTTATATTAACCTGAAAACAAACCAAAAAAACGACATTTCTTCTTCTGAGTGGTGAGAGGGTGCTCCTTCATTCTTCTGCATGTGGCTGTCCAGTTTCCCAAGCACAATTTATTGAACAGGGCTTCACTTTCCCAGTGAACATTGCTGTCTGCCTTGTTGAAGATCAGTTAGTTGTAAGTGGATGGATTTATGTCTGGGTTCTCTACTCTGTTCCATTGGTTTATGTCTGTATTAGTTCAGGATGGATAAGACTTACATGTAGGGCATGAAATCATAAGAATTCTAGAGGATAATGTAGGAAAAACTCTTCTAGATATCAGCCTAGGCAAAGAATTTATCATTAAGACCGCAATAGCAATCATAGCAACAACAAAAATAAGTAAATGGAGTTTGGTTAAACTAAAATATTTCTGTACAGCTAAGGAAATAATCAATGGAGCAAACAGGCAACCTACAGAATGGGAGAAAATATTTGCAAGCTATACATCTTATAAAGCTCTAATGTCCAGCATCTACAAAGAACTCAAGAAAATCAGCCAGAAAAAACAAAAACAAAAATATTACAAAATGGGCACAAGACATGAACAGAAACTTTTCAAAAGAAGATAGAGAAATGGCAATAAACATATGAAAAATGCTGAGTGTCACTAATCATCAGGGAAATGCAAATTAAAACCATCATGAGATATCACCTTATCCCTGTTAGAATAGCTTTTCATAAAAAGTACAAAAGCAACAGGTGTTACTGTGGCTGAAGAGTAAAAGGAGCACTTGTACACTGTTGATGGAACTGGAAATGAGGCCTACCCCTATGAAGACAGTATGGGGATTCCTCAAAGAATTAAAAGTACCTACCATTTGAACCAGCAATCCCACTACTGAGTTTCTACCCATAGGGAAAAATCAGAAGTCATTCTATCATAAAGACACTTGTGATAGAATGTTTATTGTAGCCCAATTCACAATTGTAAACATGTGGAATCACCCTAACTGCTCATCAATTTGTGAATGAATTAACAAAATGTGGTATATGTATACCATGGAGTACTATTCAGCCATAGAAAGGATGGACTAATATCTTTTGCAACAATTTGGGTGGAACAGAAAACTATTATCCTAAGTGAAATATCACAAGGATAGAAATACAAACACCACTTGTACTCATTATTAAGCAGGAGCTAACTGATGAGCACATGTGTGCACAGAGTAATGTAGCATTTAGTGAAAGTCAAGCAGGGGTGGAGAGGGGTTGAAACGAGGGGGGGAAAGCCTACATAATGGGTACAATGAACACTATTTGGGTGATGGGCACACTTATAAGCTATGACTCAGCTATTCCAAAGCAATCCATATAATCAAAAACATTAATACGTTAATACCCCCATAATACATTGATTTAGAAAAAAAAGAACTAGAAATATAGAAATAAACATTTCTTCAGGTGTTTCCAATCTAGTGAGGTATAAAACCATGCATACAGAAAGAAAATGGATGAATTAACCAAGGCAGATTTGAACTGAAAAGCTCATCTCAGAAGGTTAAGTCATACTGCGTTAGGCAAGCCTACTAGGATTTGACCCCAAACAGATTTCTTTTATTTCTACATATTCTGCTTTGGGTAACTAACATAAGTGAGTAGGATAAAAATATAACCTACTGAAATGAACTGAAGTCATTTGGCTGGCATTAGGACACAGTAGTTAAAACAAGAGCATGGCTAGTGGAAACCTCACCTTACATTGGATTTGAAAACAGAAACAAATGAAATGAAACAAACTGAATGGCATAAGGAAGGTGAGTACATTTTTAATTCCCTGAATAATCATCTCAGCTGCTATCCAAAGGACACGGGCCAGGAAAATTCAATAGAATACACATGCACATACATATTTCTACATGCATTTCATACAATAAATTTGTATTTAATTTTTATGAAATAAATAGAGGTAATCTACATAAACTATATAGAATACAGAGGGTTTTATACCTATTGGTATTCATCCGAATTTCTTTGATATCATAAAGTAATATTTGATTAACCTACTAAAAATTAGACAATTCAGGTTGTTAGTGCCTCTCATGTGAGAACATTAACATTTTCTTGGAACTGTTTATTGAACTATATAATTTTTTTTTCTTGGCACTCCCTCATTTCATATCTGTACCGTGCTCGGAATAAGAACACACTACATGTTTCAGCTAATGGGACTGAAAAGGACTCTTTAGGCTCCTCCTTCCCATTCTCATTGTATCTGAAACTCACACTTTGGCTCATGGGCATAAAGATCTAATTCACAAGAAGATCAGTGAACCAGGCGATCTCTCTTTGGTTGCCACCTCATGGTTTCCATAATCATAAATTGTTGGACTGGTTCTACAATCCCTTATGGCATAGAGATGTCTCCATTTAATTTCATACTTTTTCTTAATCACAAGCCCAATGAGGACTTAGAACACAAATTTTCAGCTAATGCAAATAAATCTAGGTGATTTATTTTCACTCAAAAGATTAATCCTTAATAAAGAGTTTCTTGTATCTAAACTCAAATAGATAAATACAGGGTAGCCATAAAGTTCATGTGCAATTCTATTTTAAATTTGCACACAAACTTTATGGTCACCCTATAGAAGTAGAAATTTTGGAACATTAAAATACATTGTATGTGCCTTTAAGTTTCCACAAGAATGTAAAAAAAATTGTTTTCATTGGATTCTGAAAAGGACCAGCTACAGTGAGCTCGAAAGTTACCAGTCTCATAGCTATTTCCTTTTTCTGAATATTACTTAGTATGTTGAGATATTCAGTTACAATTTGCCCTAGGTCTTTTGGGCTCCTATAACAAAATACTAGGAACTCAGCAGGTTGAACAATGGAAGTTTATTTTTCATGTTTCTGGAGGCTAGCAAGTCCAACATCAAGGGGCTGGAAGATTCAGTACTTAGGGAGGACACAAGTCCTGGTGCACAGAATGGTGGTACCTATGGCTGTGTCCTTATGTAGTAGAAGGGGTGAAAGAGCTTCTGCAGGCCTATTTTATAAGAGCACTGTGTTATTTGTGAGGGCGTCACTTTCATGACGTGATCACCTCTCAAAGGGCTCTGCCTCCTTCTGCTGTCTCCTCTAATTAATTAAATTTTGATAAATGAAATTGGGGGGACATTTTCAAATCACCACAAATAGCATTAACACATATGAGTTGGTGGGATAGGGTTTACTATATAAGTGACAACAATGGATCAGAGAAAAAGTGACAGAAGAAAATAGGTGTTTTTTTTTCAGTTATGAACAGGTTAGAAATTCAGAATTGAAAAACACTGGCAGAAAGTTATGAAAACCTCTTGAGAGCTTCCTCTATATAATTCATAACATATACTAGAGTTCCATATTGGTGTCAATAAATCTCAAATCTTATGCATATTTATTAGATAATCCTCTTTGAGATATCCTCCTTTATTCAAGGATTTATTTTCTAAGGTTTAGTTCTCAGAGGTTTCAGTAAATACTGAAAATAGGCAAGTCTACTACAACATGATATTATGGGAGAGAGAGAGAAAGGTCATGCTCACGTCACTTCTATTATATTATATTGTTATAATTGTTCTAGTTTACAATTATTATTGTTAATATCTCACTTTGCCCAAGTTATACAATAAACTTCATTGTAGGTATGTACATATATAAAATTTTAGAATATATACATATGGTTCAATACTACCTATGGTTTCTGGCATGCACTGGGAATCTTGGAAGACTTCCCCTATGGATAAGAGAAGATTACTGTATACTTGGGTTTTTTCAAAATTGATACTTTCTCTGTTGAATGACTTTTAGAAGTCTCTCTCTATTTCTTCCAGATCCCCTTATGCCAGTCGAATTTGTAAAGATTATTTTTAACTTTCTATTATTACTGATGGAGATGTACATGAAACTGTTAAAATTAACTTCATTTCCCTTCCACATCCTTCACCAAAAGAAAGCACTCTTTTTTTTTTCCTCAAAGGAATTGAGTTAATTGTCATATTGAGACATTAAATTCTGCAAGCTGGTTATATGGTTGTTCAGCTTGTTGTTCACTCAGCACATTTTTTTCCCAATCAATTAATAAAACTGACAGGGAATATATAGTTAGTTCAAAAATGTCTTTCAGTTGATTTTCAATAAGCCATCTTGCTGTTTTGAGAATGGGTCAGGAAGGATGCTGAAGCATAACAATTTTATGTACTCTACGTTGATATGTTAAGGCCCAGTAGTCAAAACTGGCAAAGGAAAACTCAAGGTCACAGTGTTTAAACCTTGCTCTCAAACTGATTTTCTGTGTGACTCTTGGGGATGCTGTTCAACTTCAGCTACCTATTTTAATTCTTTGCTTTCTTTAAATACCAAGCTGCCTGTGTCAAAAACCAAATAATGAATCATAGGGGATTTGGCCTCAGATTTGAGGTTGAGTAGAGAGCTGAGTGACAGTTTGTTATATTTCACATTTTTGAATAATATTGAATCAGTCATGTATTTTTCAAAGTTAAGAGACAAGAGGGCAAAACTTAGGCATAATCTAACAAGATAGTATTTTAGTAGCTTGGTAAAGTTGGAATTCTCATTGCTTACAATAGTAAATTCACTATTCATCTTTCATCTGTAAAGGAATTCACTTAACATGGTTCCTTGTGTTGTCTATTTTGATTTTCACTTACATGAACTATATCCACATGACACATTAAAGAATAAACACCAAATGTGCATTGAATCTGGAGTTGGTCAACATGAAGGGATAGAGTACTGTTATCTCAAAGTTTTATGATAATTCACATAATATTATGCATATTTACCTTCCAAAAATAAATTACATAACATACTTCACATATGCAATTCTAACTTCTGTATTTTTCATATTAAAATGACATTATATTATACCCTTATAATACAATTGAGAATAGTATCCTACAAGAGGGACTCTACTCATCAAACGCAAACATTGTAACCTAGTTGTTTGTACCCTCATATTAACCTGAAATGAAAAAAGAGAATATTATCCTAGTATCTTTTTTCTCCTCTTGTTCTTTATGGCCCAATGATATGGATTTTAAGTGGAAAATGGGTCATATTCCATCCTTATTCCAATGTAACTCCTCTTGGTCTATTTCTAAGTTTTTTTTTTTCACATTTTCACATTCAAACTCATCTTTTTCCACTCAGAAACTTGTAATTCACCCTTACAAAGAACTTAAGGCTCCCTTGAGCATACTATGCTTTTTTCATGCCTGTAAGCCCTTGTACATGTGGGTCCCCATTTTTAGAATGTTCTTTCTCTCCTCATTTGCCTCCCTAACTCTTAGAAGTGAGCTATCCATCAACTATCAGCTCTCTTAGAAGATCTTCCTACACCCCCTCAAGCAGAATTAGATGCTTCCATTTTATTCTACCTAGCAATTTTTACTTATTTCCATTATGACATGTGATTTCCATGAAGGCAAAAAAAATAGAACTTTATGCATCCCCAGTGCTTAGGTAAATATCTACAATACTGTCAGCGCACAACAAAAGTTTATTGAAGTTCATAAGTATTGGGAAAAATGTATTCTGTTGCTATCGGCACATTTCAAAAATTCATTTGACCTCATACTTATTATTTCCTCTATTCTTTGTTTCCATGTATCTGGAAGAGAAGAGTGAGGAAAATATCTAGATAAACAACTTCCAGGGCTCATGAATATTCATATACTTTAACAATTGTAAAAGTGGTAAAACATTTGCATGTCTCTTGTGTTGGAGAGAGATTATTAGTAGTGAAGGACTTCAGTTCTCTGGCTTATTGTGCTTTCACACAACCCTTATATTGAAGAGGATGGAAAGTTTCAGAAAGGGACATAATAGGAGTAAAGCCATTTCAAAGCAATTGCTATTTCTTTTCCTACAGATATTAGGTGAAGAAATTCAATAAATTCTATTTGAATGGGAGTAGTGTGTTCATGCTTTTGACTTGCATCTATTTAAAATCAAAATTAACTGAAATAGAGTGTGTTACAACAACAATTGAAGGTCCATAATGCATCAGGATTCTCATTACAGAAAAGATTGAATCAAAAAAGATAGAAGTAATATAACTTAGTTTGGAATCACTATTTTCCAAGAAGATAGATATAGAATCTGAAGTGATGTTTTAATTATCTCTTTTTTAAGTTAAATCCTTCTGTGATTCATTTTTAAGCTTTCAGTAGGTCTATATATCATTTAAAAAATACAAAAGTTTTTGTTTCTATAATTGTTTCTACAGTTATTCTTAAAAATAATTCTATTGGGGTCAGAATGTAAATTTAGTATATATCAACACAAATCAAAATGTATATCTGCTAAAAAGGGATTCACTTCCAACCAACAATAAACTATTTTAGATTATCGTTTTAAATGCTGAGCTACAATATAGCATCAGACTACTTAATCATCCTTTCCCCAGAGGTATTCACTTAGCTAGTTGACTGTCTGTACCAGTCAACATATTCAAACACATAGTTTAATCTTGAACTCCAAGTGTCCTTAGCAGGATAGCAAAAAGCCTGATAAATCAGTATTAAGACATCACATATCTTTGCAAAAGCATATTTCTAGTTAAGTAGATTTTATAAAACTAAGACTGTGAAAAACAAGTATGTATATACATATACATATGTGTATATGTGTATTATGTACACACACACACATATATATAGAGAAAAAATTTTTAATAAGTACACAATCTTAATTTCATGTAGGAGTCATTCATCACTACAAACAGTATCTATCTGACCCTTTCAAAAGCATAAAACACTTACAGAAGATTTGTCCTTTCTAGGAAATGTTGCATTGCTTCTGAGAAACATTAAACTTGGCCCTGAAATTAACCAGTATTAAGGGTTATAGCCTTTCAATAAACTAGTACTATTACTTAAACTAATCTCTTTTGGAGGAAACGCTTACACCTAAGCTAAAATTGAAACTATCTGATCACCTTAGCACAACTTAATCACAGAAACAATACAAGAGGATCTATCTTAAATTGCAGGGGCCTTACTTACAAAAGCAGTGTAAGCATCCAAATGCAAGTTTTCCTTGCTAATTCTCTAGCTTTACGCTTATTGAGTTGTTTTTTCTTTTTTAATTTTCTAGTCACTTGAGTACATATTAATGAAGTTTCCCTCCTTGTGCTTTACGCCCAGTGTTGCTGATAGACTCCCTTTCTGCACTTTGCTTGTAATTACATCTCTTCTTGGTTCCTTTGTTTTGCATCCTGCATGTTGATATTCTCTTTACCATGATTAAAGATATTGACAATATTTTCCAGTGGAATTTTGAAAATGGGACTAGAACAAGATCCATCAGTACAATAAAGTGAAATTAAAAATGACAACAAAGTGCTCCAAATCCATTTATTTTCATAAGCTTCATCAACTTCCTTCCTGTCTCCCTCCCTTCCTTTCTTCTTTTCATCTTAGTAGCTGCAAACTAATCTTGTACCACTCTGAAATTGGTTTTAGAATCCTTTCTAGAAGACTGAAAAAATAGAGTCCTGAATATTTGACCTCAGAAATAGCTTCTAGGTAAATTCTTCTTTAGAGAATTTGGAATACATATGAGATTTAAGCAGAACTTTTAAGGGTTGTTAATTTTCTCATGGTGTGTCATGGGATGGTGATAAGGGCTGTCATTTACCTTGGTCCATTGTGAGAATTATAATGGACCAAGAATTATAATTCTCTAAAAATTTATAAATTCTCCCCAGGATTTCTTAATCACTTTCTCTGAAGAGTTTAGTTTTATGGAGTGACCTAAAAAAGAAAAAAAAATAGATCCACAACATTTTACATGTCACAAGTTGACATCTAAATAAATACAGTAGAATTACTGAACATAGTTTATAGGTGAAAGGAAAAAAATGTAATTGAACATATTAGGAAAGTTGTACTCCAAATGGCAAGTAAAGAAATCCATCGATTGGAATTTTTAGAAGTCTCAATGTTTTATTTCAAAGAGTTAGCTGATATTACATACATAAGAGAATCTTATTCTTCTTTAGGTCCCTGATTATACATGTGTATACTGGTTAAATATATCACATATTCATAATTATATGGCACGTTCAGCTCAGAAAAGCAAGAAATCAGAATAGATGAGGATGTGTGCTGTGTGTCCATCTGTGTATTTTAAGTGAGCTTTTCATACTTTAGAGAGTTTCATTCTCTAATCAGTTTTAGGAAATGTTTCGTACTCATGCTCTTAGATTTAAGAACATTGCGGTGTTTACTAGGAAACAATTACATTGATTATAGGTCTCCCACTTCTTTTCTGCTACACATTATAAAAAGAGGAATTGTCTTGAGCCACACAGTAAATACACAAACACTAAGGAAAGCTGATGAGCCAAAAAAAAGGTTCATGCACTTTTTTTTGTGATCTCCAACACCACAGATAAGCAACAGTCCTCAAATAATCTGTATGCAGCAGTAGGTCACAGGTAGTCCCTACGTGACATAGTCATTTTCCTAATGACACAGAAGAAAGAATCCCAATTTGGAGGGCCTGAGGACTTCCCATATTCTTTTAACACAGTAAGAGGAGATAGTGCCACAGAGACTATCATTGCTGTGTACATTTCAATAGCTCACACTGTGCACTGTGAATGTAATAGAAATAGGAAGTCACTAAAAGGAGGGCTTCTTTTGCAAATGCTCATTTCAAATGTTAACATAATAAGTTATCTTAAGATTATCAAATTTAAAATAATATTTTAAAGTATTTTTTACTTAACACTTTAAGTATTTAATACTTAAATTAATACTTTATTAATTTTTTGATACAGCACAGCTGATCCTGTTTCTATTAGTTGAGTTTATTTGTCCCATCATTCTTAGTACCACTGTATGCATTTTTGTGGGATATCCTGGATTGAGAGGATTTTTATTACACAGAATGCATTTTTGTTGCTCATGAAATTAGATAAGGTGATATTACCACCACTAGGAAGTACTCTGTAGGAAGGGATGAAATTTTGAAAAATAAAAAGTGGTGATTTGAAAGTTATTATAAAAATTTTACAAGAACATTTCTATATGTAAGTACACCCATATACAAAAATCCATTTTTCTTTCTTCAGATGGAACCAAATTATAGAGATGAAAATATCAATGTAATAGAAAATCATTAATAATAGATATCTTTTCATTATCCTAGCTAGGAAGAAATTGATTTTTCTAAGAAACATTCTGAAAACAACTCAGTTGTTACAAAAACATTGCCAAGGCCAGAACACCACCTTCAACAAGTTAAACTTTTCTCCTTATTAATTTTCATGAAGGATACAAATATATTACTAAATGTACTTTGGATCCTTTGTTAGAAAAAAGTAAATTCACCTATCTTGGAATCATGTGTTAGGCTTCAGGTAAAATTACTTGAATTAGAGTATGTGCTTAGAACACAACCAAAAGGAAGCAATGTAAAGTGAAGTGATATATTCAGAATTATTCTGCAAAGAAAAAGCACTTGCAAGAAACAATGCAATATTTGAATTAATCTGATTTCTTTATTGTGTATCTATAGTGGATGAGAAAGTTCCTTAGAGACCTGACAGGACTGGCGCCTGATTAACTCTCCAGAAAAGCACCATTCCTTTGAGTGTGATCATAAATTAGCTGAAAGGTTAAGGATGAGAAAGTAGACTCAGTTCCCACAATGCACTTTTGCATACAACCACTCACCTCTTCTCATTTAAACACAAATCATAGACATAGAGTAAATCTAAAGTTGCCCATAAGATTTGGTGTTTGTCCATGTACTGGGGCTATTCCACCAAACCAAACAAGTAAACATATTTCTGAATTCCTTTTTATTTCACATAGAAATATTTCAGTCAAGTTTTGAGTCTCAAATGACTGCATCTTTCAATCACTTTGATTCTACGATCCTGTTTAGTGTGCAAAGCCAGAGATTAGGTGAAAAACTTTCTACTGAGATTAACTAGCATGTAGAGATTCAGATATGCTCCTTGTTATTTTTTAGTCCACTGTAGGTCATAATGAATGACTACTTAGGTCACTTAAAATTATTTAGTGGAATCTAGAAATATTTAAAAGGCCAAATCAACCACCTACTGGCAAGTTAAGAAAGAAAAAAAGTTGTCAAATGTAAGTGATAAAAATATTAATAAAAGACTTGAAACAGTCAAAAAACATAATTAGAACAGGAAAAAAGATTAGAGCATAAACCGCTACATACTTTAAATCTATCTTAATCAAAAGTACATGCTGATTTTTTTCAAGATCACTGTTAAAGATAAATTTAACAACATTTTATTTTTGTTCATACTTTGTTTTTATTTGAATCCCCAATTATGCTATTAATGTGTACACTCATCTATGAGATCATAAACTGTACATTTTATTAGAAAACTCAGATATACTGTAATATGATCCTCAACATTGAAATATGGTTAAGATACTGAAATTTGTGTAATCACCACTGAAGTATTTGGAAAGATGATTTTGCTCTACTAAAAGCTTAGTCACACAAATCCATATGAAACTTTCACAAAAGCCTGAATTGTAACTGAATTGAATAGAATTAGGCTCCAGAAAATACAATTAATACATGAAAAGAAATGCTTATCACTTTGTAATTCAGTACTTCTCTTTCTCTTAATATCATTCTTTCACTATATAATTATATAAAGGAACACATGTCTCAAAGCCTCTAAATAACAATAAAATATCTCACTCATTATTATTACGCATGACTTCATAACTGAAACTGAGAATGCGCTGGCCCTCTATTGAACCCAGTCAGAAGTTAAGGCTAGGAATGGATACTCAGGCCAAAAGGGAAAGGTCTGCTGACGACCTTCAGTTTCTCAGTCAGAATTTTATCTCAGAGCCAGAGTAATTGTACCTACTTTTAGAAAGAAGGAAAAGATCTAGTAGCAAGTTGGTTTCAGCAGCCCATGTTCTCTCAACAGCCTGACATCTCTGCAAATTATCTTTCTGAGATTTATTCTTTTTTCTAATATATTTTTCCTTCTATGGTTTTAAATCAAGTTTACTGGGAAACCATCAGCCTGAAACCATATCAGGCCTCTTGACAGGTTTTGTTGGCCTATATGTTGTTTACTATCCTAGATTTTGAAATAATACTATCTGGATTTGCATACTTTAAACACATATACATTTGGAACTCCTGAAAAAACTGAAACTTTAAATGACCTGAGACCTTATCCCACATGACAGCAAATTAGTTTGTATGAATCTGTATAGGATAAAGACCAGATATGTTATCACCAGTTTCTCCAGTTGCCTTTACTCTATATTGTCCTACTGAGACAGAATGAAGGGTGGGTTCTTATTGAGATCTTAGCTTCAATGTCCTTTGTGCAACACTCAGTATATGAGAATCTGAGTTAGAAACTTCCAGTTCACTGGTTTCTTTCCTAGCTCCGTGTTGTAGCCTGGTTCACATGATTGATGACTTGATTCTGTTCCAGATCTGGGTCCTTACCTTGGTCCTCTATATTTTACTGTTTTTATACTTCTTTGTCTCACATTTCATTCCTCCTACCCCATCCTCAGTTCTATTACAATGTGCCAATTCCAATTAACTTTTTATTAATTTTTAGATCCTAATTATTTCTTCCTCATGTCATTCATATATAGGTTAATCTTTTACCACTGTAGACTTTAAATGCTGGATTTTGAAAAAATCTGAAGAAAGTGAATAGTATAACATTATAGAAATAATACCAACGAACACATGTTCCATGAATATAGCCAGCTAACGTGTTTGGTTGCAGAAGCGTTCCTTCAAACGCTCTTTGTTTTAGCAAAGGTTCAGAGAAACTTTCAGGACTATGTGATACCCATCTACTGTGACAAAGACCTCTCATTTGTCCTTTGCTCACAAGTCTTCTTTTATATGAAATAAATAATTGTTTAAGAATCAACTTCAAAGTTTGAATGTGTATGTAGATGTGCTTCACAGCATTTTCAATACAACACAATAGTGTCAGCTATGAAATGCATTATAAGTGTCTGGCAATAAAATTTATGCTTCCTCAATGACTGATACAGTGACAGGTCATAGGTTCTCTTTGAATTTTCATTACTATGCGAAATTTAATATTTTGGTTGCATTGTTCCACAAATGGACTTACCCTGGCAATGTACTCCTTCATCAGACCCATCTGAGCAGTCCAAGACACCATTGCACAATTGAGATAGATGAACACATCTTTTGCTACC
The DNA here is from genome assembly GCA_963574585.1 of Otolemur crassicaudatus. Lineage (NCBI taxonomy): Eukaryota > Metazoa > Chordata > Mammalia > Primates > Galagidae > Otolemur > Otolemur crassicaudatus. Next base: position 39,770 of record CAUYQS010111905.1, on the reverse strand, counting down.
AAGGCAAGCAATATGATTGAAGGGGCACTTGATTTCTACCTCCTCAGGACCTGAAAAAAAGGTAAAAAGGAAAAGAATGATGAGTGTTAGCTTTGCTTTTTAAATAGTAAAACTGTCCAGTAAATGAAATTACCACCATTCATTTGCAAAACAAAACTATATAAAATACTACCAGAGGGCACCTCTGATTCTCAGAAACATCAGAATTACCCTATATAAATAAAACTGCAATTTTTAAAAGCTGCATAGGAAATGAAATATTGTGTATTCTTTCAAACAATGAATTAAAACACAAATACTCATTTCAATAACTGAAATAGCATGGATTTAAAGTCTGAGAGTTGATTTGAGTCATTTTTTTCTTATCCATGCATAAGTTGGCCAAGATACTTCAACCCTTTGAGTCTCAATATCCTTAACTGTAAAGTTTGGAAAATGGTACCTGGCAGGTTTCTTTTATTAGAATGATGTCAGGTAACATGAATAAAAAGATTTTAGTGGAATTTGAATGAAGTATCAATTTGCAAATTATTTTTATTCTGTTCCTTAAGAATATGAAGAACAGTTATCAATATGTATATATACATACATATATGAATTACATAGTTTTAAAAAAACTTACATTGAGCAACTATAATGCAATAGAATTTACCAAAGAGGAAGGAGGTGGTGATGAGTTTGGCATTCTCATTGACTTTCCCTGCTAGGAATAACTATTTTGCTGTTAATTATCACTTTTTTGTTTTTAAGGATATGCCTAAGTCAGAACATAGTCTTTTCTTGAGATTCACCATTTCCAAATTATCACACATCCAATTTGTATGTTGTTCTACCTAAATTTCAGGTCACTAATTCCCAAATCTGACTTCAATAGTCACTTTCCAAGTTCCCCATAGGATTCTTAGTCTCTGGATCTATCTCTTCCCAAATCCAAATGCAATAATACCAATAGGACTACAATCACGCCTTAAGTGGACACTGGTTTTGCAACATCTCTGAGTCCATAGTTAGACACACTTAGGTTTTAATCACAGTTTTGTGAGTTTCAAGGGACCACTAGTTAAATAATCATTATATTTTTTAACCACAAAATGGGATTATCAACTGAGATTGACTACAAAGCACTGATAGTGAGATGCAGGCTCAGAGTGGGAATTCACCACGTGTCAGTCATGTGAATACAGGCAGCATCACAGTCATTAACAGACCTGACTGAATGCTGAGTCCAAATGCCAGCCCACATGCCAAACCACCACTTTATAAGCTGAGTGGCTTGGGCAAGTCAAATTCCATCTCTGTACTACTTCACAGAGTTGTGATGAGGATCCTATTAAAGCTCTGGCATGCTGCCTGTGAGCACTAAAGTGTTTGCTGTTATTGTAGTTAAACAAAGTAAGTTCTAAGAAGTCACGTTTCCTTCCTATATACTTACATCTCATAAATTTCTTTTCTTTGCAAGTCCTTTCTCCAAAACACAAATACTCACTTCAATCAAAAATGATTGAAGAAAAAAAACAAGTAAAAAATTTCAAGTTTTACTTTTAAAACATGAAAAAAAAAGTAAAAATTTCATGTTTTACTTTTACTATTTAGTTGAAGAAAAATAGTAATGAATAATAATGATGTAATAATAATGAAAAGGCCAATTTGACATATTCAAGTATGCAAAATTATAAGAAATTGTAATTTTATAGAATCAGAAAGCAACAGCAGGATATATTACATAGAAAAAGAAGGATAGAATTGCCAAAAGTAAAATATATTTTTGAAGTACCTTATCATATATGAATACTGTTTGTTGATAAAATGGCATTCTCTCAAACGTCTATGGTTTGAGGGATATGAACAAAATTTTCTGATGTAGATTCGCTAGCTGAAATGTTGTCTCTAACATGTTTCTCTGTAATTTTCACATACATTTAAATAATTACGGCTATACAAGGCTATTAATTTTGTTAAACACCTGTCACCCCTAATGTGCAACTTTTACTATAGCATGCTTCTATGACTTAAGTACCAATATTTTTAATAAGATACATTTATTTCTCCATATGTTTATATGTGTGCATATATGCAAATATATGCATAAACTACAAATACACAAGTTTGAATCTAAATTACGAGAATAAAAACAAGTAAAACACTTTTCACAAAGAGTTTCCAGCTACTTTATCTTATGTTTATAAGATGAACATAAATTGATTTAAAAATAAAATTGGGGAAATAAAAATTAATTTTGAAAAATCCATAAACTTCTATGACCGACAGTCACAAAGTAGTTTATTTTAAAATTAATTCACTGATTCCTGAAAATTGAAAAGGTGAATCCTTGAATAATGTCAAAGTGGTCTTTCGGCCAGTTATACTTAGATCGCTGTGTAAAAATTCCAAAAATAACCCACAGAAAGAACGCTTCATAAACCTGGTAGATTTTAGAAGTTTTATAGTTAGAAATGAAAAATGACTCAGCAGTTATTGTAAGCATCAAGAGTTCTTATCAAGTGATACATGTGTTGGCTCAAATAAAAGTAAAATTTTTCATTGTTATTATTATCAAGTAACAGCAAAGCATGATACCAGGGGTGAAATGCACATGTAGGAGCCAGAAGAAAGGCTCGGCTACTTATAAATTTTGACAAAATAGAAAAAATATTTTAAATTTCTCAAGATAATATATGCAAGAACTATTGGATTATTTCTAGTCATAACATGGGGGGGCGGACAAGAGAGAAATTCATTTGGAAAAACTAGAGTTACTTGTCTTAGAGACTAGTCACTATAACCTTCCCATCTTTGATATACATTTGCCTTGCTCGTCATTACTTACATGATGTCCCCAAAGTCACCGTACTTAGGGAAAATGGGAAATTGTAGCTGAATGTACTTTTATTCATCAAATATTTATTATAAAATTTTACAAAGAGGTGGTTATCACCAAGAGAATATTTTGTAAATAAAGTGTCAAAAATATATATACATTTTAAGAAAGGAAAAAAGCCATATTAAAATTGTAATACTCAATATATACCAATAACAAAAAATGAATGCAAGTCACATTTGACTTCTGCAATCACAAGAGATACCCAGAGGTTACCATCAGTGTCCATCAATGTCCAGACATTTCTGATTACGAAAAAGTAATGCACCGATAACATCACCTAAAATGTGTATGCATTTTTTGGTGCCCCTGGTATTATGTAAAACTTTGTAACGAATTTTCCATTTTCCCTGTGTATGGTGACTTTTGAGATACCCTGTACTAGGAAACCCTTAAGACAGCTGGATCTGGCTAACTGAATTGTACTTAACTAATCCTTTCCAAATTTTCATATCAAAACACATTAAGACAATAGTATTTGCAAGATACACTAAAGTAAATAGCAGAGATTATTTGTATAGGTTGTCCCAGGCTTTGGGAATGAACCTCATAGTTGAGGGAATCCAGTTTTTTAACCCCCTTGACCAATGCTAGGATATTTGAGTTAATAAACTCTGCTGAAACCAGAGTTTTGTTGTTATTCCTTCTGGAAAGTGAAGATAGAGACGGGCTAGTTTGAGAAATAGCAATGCCTGCCTCAACTGGAATTCTCTAAATAGTCAGGAAATGTGATTATTTAGTATACTCTTGATGTGGGGAATAAGCCATCCTTTGTTCCTAATGATCACTTGTGCAGTGCAAGTGTGTATATCCCATAAAAGTACCTTTAGTCCATCCTGTAAATGGATCAAAGAGCCAAGCTAATTACTTCTTCTACCCAGCTACTTGTGTGAAAAGAAGCATGTGATAATGGAGGCTGCATGAATTCCTGAGAATGTCAAAGTTCCATTAAATTAAAGGATTCATCTGGTGAAGACTTTTAGGCATTCAGAACATTTCACAGCCATAATCAAAAACTGTACGTAATAAGGAACATGTGTGTGCATGTTCTTGGATTTATCTGACATTAACTCTTTAGCTGCTGAATCATAGTAGTTAGGGGGGGCACCAGATAGCAACTGGGATGATATAGGATAGTAGTTGGGTGATGTAAGTGTTCGAAAATAGTATAAAGACATGTTACATTTTTAACAAGTATGGCAGTTCTGCTGAGACTATGGCCTCAGCTTTCAGGAACACACATTCAGCAAACATTTCCAGGCCCCCCAATCCAATCTTGAATGACCCAAGCAAGACAGTAAAATTTAAATTATAACACTGTAAAAAGAAAACCTCTATCATTAGGGGTATGGATTTAAGTGATATAAACATATAAAAATAGTGTTTATACTTTTAAATTATTTATAGGTCTTACCCAATTAGTTGAAATAGCTTTCATTTCTTAAACTAAATCTCATTTTACAAACAAGCCTTCTAGGATAATGCAAGGATAATGTGATTCATCTGTATCCTTTTGTATGTTTATTTTTTTAAATATAGAGTAAATATTTTACCATGTTTAGTAAAAAGGGCTAAGAAAAGATCTGAGTTTTTCTGATTAAAGAAAATTCAGACCACGCATTTTGTGAAGAGGTAGAGATTTTTCTTCTGCTAAAATGGCAAAATACCTGCATGTGTGGCAACATGAGCACATCTTAGCAGAAACAGCCTCAGGCCTCCTTCCCCAAAACCTAACCTCTCCACCTTACGCCGTATCATACCCTACTCTGGGGGTTTTGTCTGATTATGAATCACCTTTTGGTCGCATTTCCCACTTAGACCTTTTGTCTACTTACAATCTTACTCAACTTTCTTAACATACACACAATAATAAAGTCACTTTTGCTGGTTAAACTTTCCTGAAAGCAATATCCTTTGTTTTTCCTACTTAAAAAAATATTTACTGCTAAATTTCTTCAGAATATAGAGCGCACCTGCTGCATTACCATTCCATTAGCCTCCAGTCACATTACCAGTCACATTAGCCTCCACTTGGAACATTCTGCGGAACCCGTTCTCTCCGGGCTCTCTGGTCTTGCTCACAGTAAAGCCAGGGGCATACAGAGTTTTCAAAACAACTGACTAGAATTCCTCTCTTGGACACTTCTTCCTTCCACATTCCTTTCTCATGTTTCTTCTACTCTACTCACACCATCTCTGTTGCTGTTAGTGCTGCCATCATTCCAACAGACATACCTGGATGCGTTTCACACGTGCTTTTTCATTCACTTCCCTTCATCTTCCCCCTAGGAAATACACGCTTTTTCTTCAACTGTACGTAACTGTCATGACTTTCCTTGCAAAGCTTTTCTCACGTCTCCAAACTCTGTAGCCCATTATAAATGTGTTCATAATTATTGTTTTCCAGAGTTTTTCTTCAATATGAGACCTGTCAGTGATTATTTCTCATCAGTCTCCCGAAGGCAAACACCTAGCAAACTACTGGACACAGAAGAGGTGCTTGATACACAGCTGCTGAACGAATGCACAGTACGTTTTGTCTCCTGGCTGATCCCTACGTCCCTTGGACATGCTAGAAGTTACCTGTCCAACATTAATGTATTTCAGACCAGGTTCTACAAATACCACTTTCATCCTGTGACTACTCTTGAAATGACAATGGTTCTCAATTGCAGACCACAAGAAAACCAAACTCCTTGGCCTGTTTTCACCATCCAGTTCCATCTCAATTAGCACTATTTACAACCATCGTCAGTATTCATACTTAGACTGCATTCAGTGCCATCTTCAACCTCCCTAAAATACTCCACTGTATTTCCACTCATGGATTTTTCATTATGTAATATTATCATTTGGAAAGTAAACTGTCTGCTTATTCTTTGTCCAACAAATTCCTTCAGGGTCAAGCTCAAATTACTTAACCACAACAAAACTGTTCTTTCACATATGAAAACAGAGATAATAATGGTGTTTACCTTCCATGATCATCATAAGGAACAAATGAAATTATGGTTGGGACATTCTACACAAATGGTAGCTTTTCTGAGGATATCATTTTCCCCACCTTGTTCTATGAACCTGTTCTGGCATTTTTTATATCATATTTTAATTCTTCATAGTACAGACCTCAATGTATAGTTTATGAACTGTATTATACTTGTACTTTTCATATCCTTCTTGAGGCTCAAGGCCTTTCATTGATTTGTTCTTTTTTCCTCTTCCACTTTACCATATTTAGTAGTATAATGTAGCAGTAAAAACATATTGATTACCAGATGGTACAAATCAAATAAAAAATAATTTGAAATATAAGATAATCATCAAATTTGATATGTAAAGCAGTAGATGTCTTCAAAATTCAGAAATTCAAAATTATGCAGTTTTTGAATTCATCTGATTATACTTTTATCTATTCACCTAAAATTTAGATTTGATTATGTTTAGAAAAATTATTTCAAACTCATTTTCAGTAAAGTCTAGTTCTGATTAAAAACTATTGATGCAGTCCATAGGATTACTTCTATGAATCAGCTATCTTTATTTATTTAGCTTTTGAACATGTAATCTTGTAGAAATTTTCTCTTTATTAAATTGAAGATCCTATGGCAGGCATCCTCAAACTACGACCCGCGGGCCACATGCAGCCCATGTAGGACATTTATCCGGCCAGCTGCCAGGCATTTTTGCCGCCACTGCCTGTCCTGCTTAGCAGGCAACTCATCCCGGGGTCCGCAGTCCAGCCCTCCTACGGTCTAAGGGACAGTGAACTGGTCCCCTGTTTAAAAAGTTTGAGGATCCCTGTCCTACGGTTTCTAAGAATTTGTGACTAGTGCCTTAAAAATCAACCTTCCCCAGTGGCACCTGTGGCTCAAAGGAGTAGGGCACTGGCCCCATATGCCAGAGGTGGCGGGTTCAAACCCAGCCCTGGCCAAAAACTGCAAACCCCCCACACCCCAAAATTAACCTTCCTGAAATTATTTAAAAACAAGTTTTTACTGTCATTTGCTAAGTTATGAATTAAAGATTTCTGGAGTGCCATTAACCTGATTGCAAATGCTTTGTCTTTTCTACCTATTGTATGTGCGGGTTTTTGTCCTTTTTTGAGAGGTTTTTTTTTTTTTTCTCACACAAAATCAGATCTAGTTTTTTGGATGTAATTAAAGGCAGATTGTCATCTTTAGTATTTTAAAAGAGAAAGCTAATCCCAATGCTTCTAAGTCTATGAAAATATTTCATATCTATGAAAATATTGCATTACAATATCTATTACAATGATCACAGCTGAGAAATCAAAATAGTTATGGTCATCTAGGCCAACTATAAAACCTATAAAGCATGTTAACACTATTTACTCCATGTTATTTGGTAAAAGTAGTATATAATGTAAATATATTTAATATCATACTTCTGTTTAATATTAAACATAATATTGAATTACAAATACACTGAAAAAATAATACAACTTTCCCCAAACTGCATTTATTTCATAAGATACTGTTCTTATTTTCAAATACAATTTACTTCTACATGTGAACTAGTTCACTTGACAAACTGATATTTTAAGGGGGAAAAATGAAAGAAATTAATAATACAGTAGAACTTCTGGAAGTTGACCAACCAAAGGACTATAGCAAATTGGTTAATAGATGGAAGTGATCAACATAAGGGAACCAGGTTTACCATACCAATGCATACATAAAGCACATGTCTGTTTTATGACAATTAGGTAAACTTAAGGAGGTGTTTGATGTAGGTAGGTGGCCAACTATGGGGGTTCAACCATATCTCAAATACAATTAAAATTTATGAGCTTCAACATCTAAGTAAACAATATTAACTGATATTATTTGTTAAAATATTCTTGGCTACATGGCTACATTTAAGGATATAGGACTATGAACGAGAATTTCTAAAGATTCATGTGCACACCATCTAATTAGTAACTCACTCAAATAATTTCTGTCTAAAATAGGTTGTAGTAATAGTAATGGCTTTTGTGTTTACGTATTTCAAATGGATGTTATAAAGATTCGTGAACTGGAAGAGATGTAAAGGTGATTGATTTTGTCCGGCTGCACTACCCTTAAGCCATCTCTGACATCTGTCCTATTTTCTAAAGCCCTGGAGAAGGAGATTTTGCAGCTTTGATAACTTGTTTCAGGATGTAAAAACTCTTTCTCTTTAGTCCGTCCTCTTTAGAGGTCTCAATGTAGGAAAATTTCTTGCATCTAACATACAGAGCTTTATTTATGCATTTGATATATGAAAAGCATACCTGGTTACCTAAGAAAGATTGTGCTATATTGAAGTAATTATGCTATAACCAAAGTAACTATTTTGTGTACTATTATTAATATAAATGAATAAATGCTTAGGTAAGACTATTTTACTAAAGATTTCTGGATTGTATCGGAAAACATTGCCATGTTAAAATAGAAAGTCCCATATTTGTGTGTGTGTGATTGTGTTTTCTGCTAACTTTAGAACATGTCCTGTAATTTTTATCAGTTTAATTTACTGTTGGCATCTGAATGCAAGAAACATTGGTTAATTAATAACATTTGCCTACAGTGAAATTATAAACACTTAGAACATAGAGCTAGCAAATGAAAAATATTGTATGGCCATTGCCAAAGTATTATTGTCATTAATGATAGCCTTAGAAATAAGAAATTTATCAGACCTACGGACTTCCTATCTTGCTTTCTGACCTTCCATTAAAAGAGAAAATACATAAGAAAATAAATGAAATCATTGCTTTATGAGTGACTGTCACTGCAACATTAAATCTACTGCTAATAGAAAAAACTCAGCCTAAGTGATTTAAAAAATCAGTGCTTATTTATGTATTTTAAATACACCTTTCTTCTCCTAGGTGCCTTCTTCACATGTTCCTGAAGTGCTGGTTTGCCCCACCACTCTGTCAAAAGCTCCAGAAATTCCCTTCCCCCACTCTTCTCCCTTTACCCAGGTTAAAATGTACCTGCCACTCTTTTTTTAAATCTCTTAGAGCCCTACTCTTTGCTAGCCAACTTGACGTACAGGCACAACCTAGGTTACAAACATTTGACTGACATCTGAATTGCACTTACAAAAGCAGGCTATTAGATGTAATAGGTAAATGTACCTATACCAACTTACGCACAAATTCGACTTAAGAACAAACCTACAGAACCTATCTCATTCATAACCAGGGGACTGCCTGTACCAGGTTATACCTCTCACAAGTAATATATTCCCATTAAACAGGATTCTTAGGAGAACAATAGGTTAGCCCTAAAAATTGGAATTGCACACCATCTCTGAAAATAATAAAAGTACTTTTGTTAGAAGATACTTTGACACTTGTGGGGGGGGGACTTTGCTGATTTGTACAGCTGAGTATCAACTCTGATTTTTTTTAATGAATAAATATGTATTTAATAAATGCATCAGAAAGAAGATGCCCTCCAATCTTTAGTTTTCAGAAAACCCTGCTGAGTCCTTAAGAAGCAAAACACATGTTCTTGTCATTACTCAAAACTTCTCTCTGAAGAAAAGAGTTGCCCAATTTTCAGGAGAAATAACTAAGGAATTAGAAGATAAAAATGTTCCATTTGAGGGTATCTGTCTTCTGAAATATAAAATAGAAGTTAAATGTTTCATCCTTGTAGGTAGATGATTTTTTCCTTTTTTTCTCCCTTTGTAACTGATAATAACTCCTCATTGCTATTCTGACCCAATAAAGTCTACCCAATTAGAATTAAAGATGACTCTCTGGAAGGAAGCATGTTATAAAACTATGCCTAATGGAAAAAGATAAGGCAAAATCAGATAGTCCCACACAACTCTCAGAGGAAAGGGTCCTATTGCTAGGAACTCAATGAATGGGAGCAGTCAACTGGCTTGTCCACATGTCCAACAGCTGAGAGTCATTTGATCTTTGAATCCAGAGATTGCTTTTAAGCCAAATATTATGTACCTAGAGGCATTGATATTGGCCACTCATAAGAGGGATTTTCTTTTCTTTATTCTTTCTTTTTATTTCCCTTTATTATTATTATTATTTTTTAGAAATCTGTAAAAAGAAAGAGGAGCATTTTTCTACCCTCTTTCTCTATAAGGAAAATAATAAAAGATTAGATACAGGTTCCCAGTTAAGGCCTAAAAATGTCAGCTAATAGAATACAATAGAGGGTATTGGTGGTGTATTGGCCAAGTGATAACAGTCAAAGGAACTATCAATACAGAAATCATTACCAAAGTCCTTCAAAGATACTATTCAGTTTCTCCCCAAAACCATTAAGAAAGCCAACATTTAATTTTTTTTTTTTTTGACATAGAGTCTCACTCTGTCACCCTAGGTAGAGAGCCATGGCATCATAGTTAGGGTGACCAGACATCCCACTTTTGGGGGATGCATCCTGTGGCATTTTTAAAAAGTCCCGATTTTTGAAAAGAATGCATGATAAGGGAATATACGGTTTTCGGCTGCCATGTGGCTATTTCGCCAGGATATGAGTTTTATATTATTTTTCTTAATTTTATAATGTTAAACTGTAATAATAAAAAATAATTGTTGAGAAGTGATTATCAAGAACTGCTTATGAAAGTTTGCATTGTCGTTAGGTCCTGCCCCAGCCCCACCCCCTGTCAATGGTGTCCCGCTTTACCAACATTAAAATCTGGTCACCTTAATCATAGCTCACAATAAACTCAAACTTTCGGGCTTGAGCAATCCACTTGCTTCAGCCTCCCAAGTAGCTGGGATTAGAGATGAGCACCACCATGCCCAGCTAGTTTTTCTATTTTTAATAGAAATGGGGTATTGATCTTCCTCAGACTGGTCTTGAACTCCTGAGCTCAGGCAATCTACCTGTCTCAGCCTCCTAGAATGCTAGAATTACAGGCATGAGCCACCAAGTCCAGCCATAGAAAGCCAACATTTAAGGACTAAATCACAAGAAACCAAAACTAGTACACACAATGTCTCTGTAACTTTCTTGTTCTTGGATTAACAAAAAAAGTTAGTAGGACTACATTGAAGATTAACAAAAAGATTTCTTGTCTAATTTTCTCATCACCATTGTTTAGACAAGAAGAAATCAACTCCATAAAAACTGGAAAACAGACTTTATTATTTTATAGATAACATTCAAGACAACATTGAATATACTGACCTAAAAACAAACAAAACTATTTTTCTGAATTAAAGAGAAGTTTACTCTAAGACTTTTGGTCTAATAACTCAGAATTGCTCTGGTGTATGTAGACCATGCATAGAAAGATCCAGCACATTTATTAAAATAAAAGTTATTTAACAGCTGTTCATTGGTTATTCTAGGTAGGAAAAAACCCTGACATTTTGGGTGGTGCCTGTGGCTCAAAGGAGTAGGGTGCTGGCCCCACATACCAGAGGTGGTGGGTTCAAACCTGAAAAAAAAAAAAAAAAACAACTGACATTATTTGGACCAAGTGGATAAGAGATAAACAGAGACAAGAGAAGAGGAAATAAATATATGCCTTGCATCATTCCATTACATTTTCAGAAAGAATGTTAGGCTGTATGTGAAAACAAGTAAACAATTGTTCCAAAGACTTGATTAGCATACAAATAGTATTGCAGTGAGAGGGATCAGTTAGAGCATGTGTAGTTAATCGTCTTTCACTGGGAGAACCATGGTGCGACACACGGTGATTTTTATATAAGCCAATTTATACTTGAGAGGAAGATAGAATATTTAACAGCCTGATTTAAAAGCCAGAGGATGATACAAACATTCTTAAACACAACAGTCCTAAATCACTGGCAAAATATATACTGTTATATATTTCAAACCAAAAGTAGAATGTTATTGATGAAAGACATTCTTTGAAAGTTGATTTTTTATGGCATTCCAAATGATGTTAACTCTGAAAACGATTCTATGATACACTGTTAATGAAAACAAACCATTTTTATTGCATTTTATAAAACTAGCATTGTATTAATAGGGTAATTGCTATTTATTAAGTACTTCCTATGTTCCAAGCTCTGTGGTAAGCACATAATGTCCATTATCTTATTAAATCCTCATAAGAACATTATGAGTTGAGTTAGGCACCATAATTGCTATTGTTTAGAGGAGGAAATTGAAGATTGCAGAGGTTAAATACCTTCTTCAAGGTCACAGAGTTATAATGCTATTCTTTGAATTCAGATCTCTTATATCTTCAAAATTTTGTATATCATGCTACAATCTCAAACAAAAGAATGAAGCCTAACTATCTTTGTTTCTCTCTCTCACTCACCTTTGTAAAGTAGACTACAGAAGGATCTTGAGGAAAAAGGGAAGAAAATCATGTGAGGCATCAAAATTGTAAAGCCACACTGTGTCAACATTTAAATAGCTCTTGGCTGTTACTGTGATACCAAATATTTAACAAGAGTTGAATTATACTGCACAGGCTACTGATTCTATGCTCAGCTACAAAAAGGCTACTCGAGGGGAATCTTGGCCAGTTTGGGGTGATCCATGATCTCTGATAGTGGAAACATTGCCAATTCCCAGTATCGGGGCCTGTTCTGATGAAGGCAAAAGCCACAGGGCCAAGAGATGGCTAATGGGAAGCATGACAAGCTGGCTGACAGGTAAGCAAGTTGAGGAGTTCCAAGGGGGCCTCTCGTTCTGCTCACTTATGTATGAGACATATGGGATTACTTAAGAAGCCCCATGCAGACACCAGATATTAGCTATTTAAAATCAACATAGAAGTATTTTAATATTTTATCAACAAATATGGTTGTGCTATGAATACCAGCAAAATATTACCTGTTTCTAAGCATATTTCATTTCATAGTTCTATTCTAACTATGGGTTAGTTTACATACTTTGCCTGGATGATAGAATACTTATTAGCTGTGACCTTACGTTGTCTTCAGTGATTAAAAAAAAAGCCTTCCATAGTATGTATTGCTAAGATAATGCCCAGTTCTTCTAATGATCAGCTAATTGATCCTTAGCACAAAAACCTTTCCTTTACCCATTTAGTGTATCACCATGTGCTTATTTCCACTTTGGTGGGCCATCCTCTGAGATCAAGCAGACTGGCCACATGACAGTTGTTACCTCTTCCTGATGAAGTCCTGCCAGTTCTGCCACTGCCACTTGGCACAGTCTCAGTGTCTGGTTAGCTTTGTAGGATGGAGCCCAGCATGAAGGTGTCAACATCACAGGTCCAAAGACCATACGGTACAATGATCTGCCTTTTCTGTTTTTCAGCCACAGGTTTTACCTCCTAATATCTGCCATCCCTATATCCTCTTCATGTTAGAACAGGCACTGGATAATTCAGTATCTCTGAAGCAATGAAAAAGCCTCAGAGAAAGAACTGATTCTGTATAGTAATCAAATGCATATTTAAAAAGACAAAGCCTTAACTAGGCTTGAGTTTAAGTTCAATGTGCAAGCACTAAACACTTAGCTAGATTCTTCTTGTGAGGCCCAATGAGGAATCCCTACAGGGCCTTTTAGGTTGCCCCTGTAACTACTTCAGTTTGTTAAAATAGCACCTTAGCTCCCTTGTTTTAAACAGAGCTGAATGTCTCCAGTTTATGTGAATAATTAAACAATTGCTAAATAGCAGTATTTGAATCAGGAGAAGAGGATTCTCCTCCCTCATAGAAATCATCTACTGGCAATGGTCACTTTTCTTCCAGATTTTATAATACAATTACTCCCTTTACAGCATACTGCATACACAGGGTTATCTTGAATTAAAGGAGAACAGAGGACAATGAGATTCAGATTGAAACACACACATAGAATTGTTAGTGACACTACTCAGTAAATGGTATCTGAGTGGCCTGCAAAAATTAATGAACTAAAGATACTAGCTATCTGAATAGTAAAGCAGAATTACTTCATTTATGGACAATTTTAATCATGTATAAAATTGCAATACCCCCTTGAAAATGTCCTTGGTACAAAACAGCGGCAAAAGAAATGTTCTGATTATCCATGTTACATATTATGAAAAAGATTGAAAAATAAATGAAAGTAATAAATTCAGCAAAGATGGTATGCAGTCATCATTTCTCCATCACTCTACTCTGTTCAAAGAACTCCAAAGCTGGTCAACTTTACAATGAATTTTGTGCTACAGTAGATACTGGGGTAGCAAGATTTCAGTGAATCTCACCTCCTCCAAATAATCATTAGTTTCAGATATATTTGATAAGAAAATTATTGATTTGTGTTTGTTTTATTTGCCCTTTCTGACCATTCATACTCATGGTAATGAGCAGAAAAAATGGTCTATGGTTCCTGAAACAAGAGAGATAAGAAAAAGAAAAGGTCCAAGGCAGTGGGCAGAGCAAAATGACAGAGTAGAGACAGCTGCTTTGCAGCTGGTCAGGGTGAGATTGGGGAGAGAAGGATCCAGGGATCTCTGGCTTGTGGACTGTACCCAGAACCACATCTTTGGGGGTGTAGGGAGGCAGCAGGAGAAATCAGGACACAAAAGAAGGTTGAAAGCAGTGGAGAAGTGGCAAGTGTTTGCAGTCAGTCAGAGGCTGGCCGGCCATGAGACTGCAGTGACTGCAGAAGTAACAGCAGCTAGAGTTTACGGAAAGCAGAAGGTAGAGTTTGCAGACAGGGAAGGCCTTCTCTATGTTTTGTTTTTGTTTTTGCTTTTGTTTCTCATGGCTCTGGGCACTTGGATGAGTTAACCTGGGAGACCTTGGGTGAGTGAGCAAGTGATGTTGAACAGTGCCCAGAGGCCAGGACTGAGCTGTTGGGGTGGAATGAAGCTTTCATTGTTCAGCTGCAGACTGGCTGCAGCCACTGTGGGAAAGCTGCCTTGAAAGTTCAACCCTCAGGGTCCTAGAAAGAAGTTGGTTCTTGCATGTCTGATAAGCAAGCAACCACTTTCGGAGAGATCCAAGCAATACACGCTTTCCTGGGAAAGCCACTGTTTAGCCAAGGGACATGGTTTGGAAAGGTCAGGGTGTGGGTTTTAAGCAGACTGAGGAGAGATTCAGGCTTCCAACACTGAATCTTCCAACTATATATATATATATATATATATAGTTTTATATATGTATATCTATATAGCTTTTACAACTTTTTTCCAATTTTTTTCCCTAGGCAATACTCAGTAGAACTATATATATGTATATATATGGCTTTTACAATTTTTTTCCAATTTTTTCCCCCTAGATTTTTCTTTTTTTCTTTGTTTTTCTCATGTAAATATAACTTTCATTGTTGTCTTTTTTTTTTTTTTTTTTTGGCCGGGGCTGGGTTTGAACCCACCATCTCCAGCATATGGGGCTGGCACCCTACTCCTTGAGCCACAGGGACTACCCCATTATTGCCTTCTTTAATAATAAAGGCTTCATATATGCTAGTTTTTCTGCCCCTATTGCTTTATTTTCCTCCAATTTTTTCCCTTAAGGTTTTTTGTTTATTTGTTTGGGTTTGAATTATAGTATTTTTGTTTTTCTTCTATATTTGGTGGAGGTGGGGTCCTATGTCTGCTCACACTGGCAAAGGGCCTGACCCTGACTGCCCAGAAGTTGTGATTTGTGGGTGTGGGTCAAAGTACCCTACTGCACACCACTATTACCCCTGTCTCTTTCTTTCTGTTCCTCTCTTCTTTTTCTCAATCTTCCCCTTTACTCACCCCCTTTCCTTTATTTTTTCTCTTTTTTTATATTTTATTCCTTCTTGCTTTTACTCTTCTCATCCTTTTAGTCCTTTGCCAAAAGGACACTTCAACACCTTAGGTCAGAGCACAGTAACTTACAGAGCAAGAGGAAGTAAACAGAAAAAGTAGGGAAAGGAAACAGACAAAAAGAAAATACTCATGGGGAAAAATCAGCAGAAAAATCCTAGCAACATGAAAACCCAGACCAGAACATCCCCCACCACCAAGGGATCATGATGTAGCTACTGCAGAGGATTCCACCTATAAAGAAATGTTAGTCATGACAGAGAGAGAATTTAAAATATATATGATAAAAGCAATGAAGAAAATTGTTGAGAAAGTGGAAAATAACCAACAGAGATGAACAACATGAAGAATATAGAAAGGACATAGCAGAGATTAATGAATTGAAGCAGTCAATCAGGGAACTGAAAGATGCAATAGAAAGTATCAATAATAGATTAGACAATTTAAAAAAAAAGAATCTCAGAGGTAGAGTATAAAGATCCTTTACTCAGGCAGTTAAGGATACAGAAAAAAATAGAGAGAGAAAGCACAATGTTCACTGACAGAATTATGGGACTTCATGAAGTATTCAAACATACAAGTTATAGGTATCCCAGAAGGAGAAGAATGTCTCAGAGGAACGAGAGCCCTACTAAAATATATAATAAAAGAAAATTTCCAAATATCACCAAAGATTCTGATACTCTCCTTTCAGAGGGATATCAGACTCTACACTGTCTCAACTCAAATAGAGTTTCTCAAAGACACATTGTCATGAACCTGTTCAAAGTCAATACAAAAGAAGATTCTGCAAGCTGCCAGGATTAAGCGCCAATTGGCCTACAGGAGTAAATCCATCAGGGTGACTGAAAATTTCTCAAGTGAAATTTTTAAGCCAGAAGACAATGGCTTTCGTCTACTTAAGAAAAACAATTTTCGGTCCAGAATTCTATATTCTGCTAGCTATGTTATAAAATTGATGAATAAATCAAATCATTTACTGATACACAAACATTGAGAAAGTTAGCCACAACAAGACCAGCTCTACAGGAAATACTTAGACCTATTCTACACATTGACCATCACAATAGATCACCAGCAAAGTAAACAACTAAAGGACAAAACTGAGCTTCCACAATGATGCAAAAGAGAAAACGAAGCAATGGACTTTCACTAAACAGGATGAATAGAACTTCACAACACTTATTAATTATCTCAATAAATGTTAATTTATTATGAATTTTCCACTGAAGAGGCATTAGCTGGCTGATTGGATGAAAAAGCACAAGCCATCCCATTGATGTCTGTAGGAAACACATCTAGCCTTGAAGGACAAAGTAAAATCATGGATAAAGGATGGAAGACAATTTTCAGACAAATGGAGATCAGAAGAAATGAGGGATTGCAAACTTATTTTCAGATACAAGTGGACTTAAAAACAACTAAAGTAAAAAAAAAAAGACAAAGATGGACACTTCATATTGGTTAAGGGAACAATACAAGAAGAATATATTTCAATTCTAAATATTTATGCACCCAACTTAAATGCTCCCAGATTCATGAAACATACCTTAATTAGTCTGAGCAATAGGATATACCATAACACCATAATATCAGGGGACTTTAACACTCCACTTACAGAGCTGGGCGGATCCTCTAAACACAAACTAAACAAAAACACAAGGGACTTAAACATGATCCTAGAACAACTGTGCTTGATAGACATATATAGAACACTTCATCCAAAGCTAAAGAATATACATTCTTCTCATCAGCCCATGGAATATTCTACAAAATAGATCATATCCTGGGACACAAAACAAACCTCAACAAAATCAATGGAATTGAACTTTTACCTAGTATCTTCTCAGGCCACAAGGCAGTAAAGGTGAAACTAAGCTCAAACAAAAAATTGTCATCCCTACACAAAGGCATGGAAATCAAACAACCTTATGCAAAATGACAATGGGGTCAAGAAAGGAAAAAAAAAGGAAGAAAATAACTTAGTTGAGATAACAATAATGAAGACATAAGCTACCGATAACTGTGGGACAATGGAAAAGCAGTCTGAAGAGGGAAATTATCGCATAGAATGCCTACATCCAAAAAAAGCAGAAAGAGATATAACCTAATGAATCATCTTAAAGAAATGGAAAAGGAACAGCAATCTAATCCCAAATGAAGCAGAGGAAAAGAAATAATCAAAATTAAATCAGAAATAAATGAATTTGAAAATAAAGGAATCATTCAAAAAAATTAATGAAACCAAATTTCATTCTTTGAAAAGATAAATAAAATTGATAATCTATTGGCCAGATTAACCAAAAATAGAAAAGTAAAATCTTTAATAACCTCAATCAGAAATGAAAAGGTTAGAGGTAACAACTGGTACCATGAGATACAAGAGATTATTTCTGACTACTACCAAAACTTTATGCCCAGAAATTTGACAATGTGGAGGAAATGGACCACTACCTGGAATAACACTATCCTCTTGGACTTAACCAGGAAGAAATAGATCTCTTGAACAGACCAATATCAAGCACTGAGATTGTCAAAACAATAAAAAAGCTTTCACCAAAAAAAAAAAAAAAAAAAAAAGCCCAGGACCAGATGGCTTCATATCAAAATTCTATCATACCTTCAAAGATGAGCTTGTACCTATACTGCAGAACTTATTCCAAAACATTGAGAAGGAGGGAACCTTCCCCAACATGTTCTATGAAGCAAACATCACTTTGATTCCAAAACCAGGAAGGATCCAACCAAAAAGGAGAACTAAAGACCAATTTCACTAATGAATATTGATGCAAAAATTCTCAACAAAATCTTAGCTAATAGATTGCAGGCACTCATTTAAAAAATTATACATCATGATCAAGTAGGCTTCATCCAAAAGATGCAAAGTTAAACCAACATTCGCAAATCCATGAATGTAATACACCATATCAGTAGTAGCAAAAGCCAAGACCATATTATCCTCTCAATTGTAGCAGAAAAAGCATATCACAAAATTCAACATCCTTTTCTAAAAAGAACATTTATGAAAATAGGCATAGGTGGCACATTTTTTAAGCTGATTGAAGCCATATATGACAATGCACAGGTAACACCATACCGAATGGTGTACAACTGAAAGCTTTTCCACTTAGAACTGGAACCAGACAAGGATATCCACTATCATCATTATTAAACATTGTGCTGGAAGTTGTAGCCAATGCAATCAGGCAAGAGAAGGATATAAAGGGCATTCACATGGGGGCAGAGGAGGTCAAACTCTCCCTCTTTGCTGATGATATGCGCTTATACTTAGAAAACTCAAGAGACTCAACTACAAAACTCCTGGAAGTTATCAGGAAATACAGTACTGCCTCAGGGTATAAAATCAATGTCGACAAATCAGTAGTCCTTGTATATACCAATAACAGCCAAGTTGAGAAGCAAATCAAGGACACAATTTTCCTCACAGTAGCTTCAAAGAAAATGAAATACTTAGGAATATACATTTAAAAAAGAGGTGAAAGAACTTTTCAAAGAGAACTATGAAACTCTAAGAAAAGAATTTGCAGAAGACAGTAACAAATGAAAGGACTTACTCTTGGCTGGGTAACCTAATTCTTTGTATCCTCAATGAATCTCAAACATTAAAAAAAAAAAAAGGAAGAAACAGCAAAGGTCAACAGAAAGATGCATAATGGAAAATCATCACTGGGTAACAGGGTTGACCTGGTTTAGATCTGCCCTTAAATTCATAACATGGCCTTTGAAAAGGGTCTTTTTTGTAGTAGTTTGGACAGGTTTATGCAAATAAAAAATTTCCAAAAAGTGTAACATTTTTCACCTTTGAAGTTGAATGTTTACTTAATGTATAAATGAATTCTGAACAATTAATTTGTCTGTTCAATACCATTACTACCTTATTGAAGATCGACCTTAAAGAGTGCACACACACACATGCACAATAAACATTTGGTAAAATAGAAAATAAGATTTTGCTACAAGCAAAAATAATATATATATAAAATTTCTGAAACCTAATAAAAATCCTTTCTGCAGCTTTTTTCTTTTGGTACCACCTATATTTTTATTACCATATTACCACATAAGCTGATTAATGACATATTATCACATGAAGTTGATTAATGATTAAGATAAAATAACCCAGTATTTAAGATAGAAAGTAATCCATACCATTTCTTTCAGGTGACCTGTTATGTAAAATTGTCATGGAAATAGTGTGTTTTATTACAAATGTAACTTATTAAAACTAGGAGTCATTTCAAAATGTACTCAAAAATAAATACTTAAAATTACCCTAAATAATTAAACGTTTTTCTTGAAGTTCATGAAAATTTCCATATTCCTTGATAATATTCGACACATTTCACTATTTTGCCACTCTGGCATGATTTTCCTGGATTATAATTTTCCTGAATATTTCTCTACATGTCATACTAAACATTTTGGCCAAAGAGCCACACTATGTGCTCCAAGAAAATGCTTCTCAAACTGTACTGTACATTTGAATCACCTAGGGATCTTAGTGCACAAATTTTGATTCAGTTGATCTTAGTTAGGGATGAGAATCTGCCTTTCTGAAAGTGTGCAGGTGATGGACACAGCACACTTGGTGGAAATGCCATTAAACTTTCTAAAAATAGTTTCAAACCCAGTGCCCATTTCCTAGAAATATGTTCACTGAAACAGTCTCTAAAAAATGGAGCATCTAGTTATATTCAATTCCATACTAAACACACCACATCACTTAAAGAAGGATGGAACCACACGGTTTTCATCTTCTTATGAACATTAATATATTAGCACCTTCTAGAAATGCTGATCTACGGCAAATTCCCGTGAATGATTCTCCCTTTGGAATAGTATATGCATGTGGATGCAAGGAAACAATCTAAGCATTACACAGGAATCTTATCAAAATCTTCATCCAAGATGAAATGAGAAAATAAAGCCATGAGTTGTGGGAAAGGAGAACCAGATATAAAACATAAAAAATTATGGGAAAAGTCCATGTTTTCTGTTATTTGTTTTTAGGAACTGAGAATTGATAACATGAAAGTACAAATGAAGAACTGACATATGATGTTGGATTTGACAGCTTGGTTACAATTGCATTTGTCACTTCCCAATTTACCACGTTATCATATGTCAAAGACGAACAGCCTTCGTAGCTGTGAGTCAGAATTTGTGACCTGAGATACAGGAAGGTAGAATGCCAGTTTCTATGAACACGTACACGATTTTCCCCCATTTATTTTCATTCTGAATATTACTTTTCATTTCCTCCCTATTTTCTCAAAATATACTTCTGAGAAAGATAAATGGAGCATTTATGTCCCCAGGAATGTGGCACCAAGGACATTTCTTAGACACAATTACCTTGTCTCCTTTGCCACCTCCAATGTTACACCTCTACTACTATGTGTAATGACTGTGCTTTCCTCAATTTTTAATTAAGTTGCTAAGAGAGATCTAATCTCAATCCACTTAAAAAACCTCAGGTAGAAACTTGGTGTCCTAGTTTATACCTATAAAATAACCTACATTAACTAAGGAAATAGAAGATATTTCTCTTATGTTTTATATTTTACGTGCCACATATTTGTGTAACTGCCAGTAGGAGAGAGGGCCCAGGATAAAGAAGACAGGAGATCACTGAAGAATAAACAAATAAGCACTGTAGGATGCTTGTGGTCTTGCAAGCCTCTCTTAAATTTTCCCTAAGATGGAGCAGTTATAAAACTATTTGAAGAAATTTGGCCACTAGGCCTGAAATTTGTTCATATTGACAGAAAAACTGCAAATAAATACAAATAAATCACAAATTGCAAAATGCAGAAGACAGAAAGAGTTGATAAATGTTAAGTTTTTTTAAATGGCAATGCAAAATTTCATTTATCCTCTTTTAAGGTATTAAATTTTAACTTTGATGAAGATAAAATAACAAAATGAAAAGTTAATATTTAGGAGGGAAATTCATTCTGAATCTTTTAGGAAATGTTTCCCAAACTGAAAATAAACCTAACAGAGTAGCACAAAAAAGTAAAACTACACAAAGATCATGTTAACATCTAAATATTGTGACTTTTCAAAAGAACCTCTCTGAATGGTTGAAATTTTGGTTTCGTAACATCAAAAAAAGACAAAGATGAATGTCTTAGTACTTATATAATATTAGTATTTGACACTAAGATTCTCTATAAAGTACCAAAAATTAAGGGCATAATTTATGATCCTAATAAAACTCAGCCATTAAATTATTTAAATTGTGGTAAACGAACAGCAAAGCAATACGCAATTCTTTTTTTAAATATGAAGATTTTGTTACTCTGAAGTTAATATCTTCATCTATAGCTCTTTAACATCTTGTTTTGTGTACCATGCTCTACTGAGGAATAAAAACCCCAGATAGCATTTAAAATCCACCTTTTCTTGACTCAGGTTCTCAGCAATATAGTTCCATAGGCGACAATTCTGGACCTGTTTCTTCAAGACATTTTTCAATGTGAGTTTTAGGACACTGTCATTTTGAAATATAAATCCTTTTGCAAGTTTCCTACTTGGAAAAATAACTTTCACAATAGTATCCCATTATATTGTTCACTATCTATTATGGCATCAGTGAAACTGCCAGGAAAATAAATTTTTACCAGAGGTTCAGTTCCTTAAAGAAAATCAAAATAATGACCCTTTGCCCCTCACCCTGCAAAAAAACTTCTTCCTGGCTGACATTTAGAGCACCCAGGTAATGGCTCATAGCTTTTCAGTCAATCCTGGGAGAGGATGATAGAAAGAAACTATTTTTCTACATGTAAATTAATAAATTCCTACAGGTAAGTGGCTAATCTTTCTCATAGACACACTCTGCATGATTTCTGAGTAGAAATTCTATTAAATATGCGCTTTTCATAAACATTTCTAAGTATGATGTCCCAAATCCTGCTTGAGGTTATTTTTTATTTTGTTTTTAACACTTTCTTCCTTTTCCTTGAAAGGTTCTTTTTTTTCCTTTTTATAATATTCAGATTAATATGAGGGTACACATGATTATTTACATTGTTTATGTTTCTAAGATAAAGTTCAAGTTGTACTTGAGTCCTTTATCCAATGTGCTCATCAGATAAGAGTTTACCAATCTGCTTCCCTCCTCCCTCTCCCTTTCCCTCTTCCTCCCTTCCCTCAACTTGAATACATTTCTGTTTTTTGCTTATATGGGCATCCAGTCATTTTTCTACTGGTTTCGTATTAGTATTGAGTATACTGGATACTTGCATTTTCATTCTTGGGATACTTTGCTAAGAAGAATGCTCTTCAACTCAATCCAGATGTAAAGTCTCCATCTTTTTAAAGTTAAATAGTATTCCATGGTATACATATACCACAGTTCATTAATCCATTCATGGGTTGATGGGCACTTGGTTGCTTCTGTGTCTTGGCAATTGTGAATTAAGCTGCAATAAACACTCTAAGTGCAAATGTCCTTGTGATAAAATGATTTATTTTCTGCCTTGGAAGGTTGTTGATATTACTGAGGAGAGAAGTCAGGTTTGAACTCTGGAGCATGTCATCATCAATAATTTCAATAAAGACTCAGAAGTCACATTGTTTAAATGTCTAAATGAACAAAGATCGGAAACATAGCTAATATTTGGAACTTTAAAATATGATATTTTAAAGCTGAAGTGACAGAAAACATAATTAACAAAGAATAATGTAAGCCTTCAATTAGAATAAAAAATAAACATAGTATTTATTTTGGCACTCAGCCTCATGTTTTCTATAAAAATGTGCACTTTTTATATACAGTATTGATTTTTTATTACTAAGAAAGATAATGTTACCTCTTTCTTCAGAACACTTTTAGAGTTGAAGGAGTTCAGAATATACTACCACAAAACAGGCCAATTTTAAAGAAAAATTATTTTGAGCTAAAGGCAATTAAGAGGAAACAGATGTAGGAAGAACTCTCTGTCTTCCACTCTTTCTGCCTAAAAGTAGGGCATAAATTTCCCTTTGTGAAGGTGTCCCACTCTCTCCCTTATACCGGGAAGTGGGGAATGGCTCTGCGAGACACTGCATCACTCTGCAGAGGACACTTGTCCGAGTCTAAATAACCAATCTTACTAAAATAACCCTTATCTCCCATTACTTTTTGTGATATACATATTTACTTTCTCACTATTTATCTCACTATTTATAAGCCCAAATTCCTTTTCTTTATCTTGTCAATTTGCCAAATGCATCACCCTTTTTAAAAAATAATATTTAATCTCTCAATGCTAATCCGTTCTTCAGATATTTACTTCTTTTCTATGAAAATCCTATGTTCCTGCAAAATAAACATTTTTCCTGTTGATGTGTCTTTTGTCACTTTAATTTGAAGGCTCCTGTTACTTAACATAAGAGAGTAAACAAATGATTTTTCTTCTCTACAGAGTATGTAGTACTATTTTTTAAAAAAATCAACAAACATTTCTCATTCCAAAGAAGGAAAATAAAGTGGATAGAACCTAAGAATTATGCGATAAGTCAATGAATTGAGCAAGATTTCCTTTGGGAAGATAATCTGTAAAAGGAAGATTATAAACAGTAAAATATGGGAACATTTCACAGCCAACGAGAGATTAAGCCATTAGGTTCTCCAGAATTTTAAAAGAAATCAATTAATAAAAAAGATTTGCTAACAACTAGATCAGTATAACAAGGACACAGATAGTCTTATGAGGGAATGAACTTACTTGTTCTAGATAAATTCAAGCACAGTGTCTTATTCTTTAAGATGGTCTTGTGGGGATGTCCAACCTGTAACCTGTGGGCTGCATGCACATTACTTGAGGACTGTTTTGCTTATCTGTGATGTCAGATATTAAGAAAAGTATGCACACACCTTTTATTTTGATCATCAGCTTTCATTAGTGTTTGTGTATTTAATGTGTGGCCCAAAATTCAACATGTGACCCAAAACAACACTTTTCTTTTTCCAGTGTGCAGCAAAGAAAAGGCAGATACCCTTGGCAGAGCCAACTCCTTTGTTGCTTTAAAAATGAAGCCAGGATGTGAATAACTACAGGCCCAAACAAGAGAAAAACAATTTAATTCAAATAGGGGGTAGGGGAAGAAGGGAGGGGAGCGAGGAGAGGAGGCAGGAGACGATTGGTGTGCTCTTACTCAACAGGCACAATGAAAGGGTACATGGCACACCTCCTGGGTGAAAGGCTCAACTACAACTCACAACTACCTAGCAAACAATGTAAGCTAATCATTTGTACACTCATTAATCTGAATGTTTATTTTATTTTTTGTTGTTGTTGTTGAGGATACAAAGTACTAAGTTATAATGTTTGAATTTGTTAGGTAAAATCCATCTTATAATTGTGTTCTGCCCCAAGAGTTGTGCCATACACCCTAACATTGTGCCTATTAAGTGGGAACACCCCAACCCCCTCCATCCTCCCACTTCCCTGCTCACTTGCTCCCCACCCACCACCTTGAATTGATTCGAGTTTTTCTCTTATGTGGATATATATTAGATTGTCTACTGACTTTAGATTAGAATTGAGTACATTGGATTCTTCTTTTCCCAATCTTGTGATACATACTGTGAAGAATGTGTTCCAACTGAATCCAGGTTAATAAAAGATGTAAAGTCTCCATCTTTTTTAATGGCTGAATAGTATTCCTGGTATACATACAACAAAGCTTGATAATCCATTCCTGGGTTTGTGGGCATTTAGGTTGTTTCCACATTTTGGAAATTATAAATTAAGGTTCAATAAACAGTCTAGTGAAAATGTTCTATGATAAAATGATTTTTTTTTTCTTCTGGGTAGATGCCTAGTGGTGGGATTGGAGGATCAAATGGGAGGTCTAATTTGAGTTCTTTGAGAATTCTTCATACTTCCTTCCAAAAATGTTGAATTAGATTGCAGTCCCCCCAACAATGTAAGAGTGTCCCCTTCTCTTCACAACTGTGTCAGTATCTGCTGCTTTGGGACTGTGTGATGTGCTATTCTCACTGGGCTGAGGTGATATCTCAGGGTGGTTTTGATTTGCATTTTTCTGATGATCAGGGATGCTGAGCATGTTTTCAAACATTTGTTAGCCATTCGTCTGTTTTCTTCAGAGAAGGTTCTGTTCATATCTCTTGCCCAGTGATAGATAGGATTATTTGTTCCTTTCTATTGTTGATTAACTTATGTTCCCCATAGATTCTAGTTATCAATGCTTTGTCAGAGTCATACCCTGCAAATATCTTTTCCTATGTTAAAGATTGTCTTTTTGCTTTACTTATATCCTTTCCCGTGCATAAGCTTTTCAGCTTAACTAAATACCATTTGTTTATTTTTGTTGTTGCAATAGTTGCTAAAGTCTTCTTCATAAAATCATTCCCCAGTCCAACATTATCAAGAGTTTTCCCCCACACTTTTTTCTAAGATTTTTATTGTTTCATGTCTTAGATTTAAATCTTTTATCCATCTTGAGTTAATTTCTGAAAGTGGTGAAAAGGTGTGGGTAGAGTTATGGAGTTTTTTTCCGATTCCATACAAAAGGAAGTACTATTTTTTCTAGTTCTTCAAAACATGATGTTGATATTTTAATGGGGATTGCATTGAATTTGTAGATTGTTTTGGGTAGAATAGACATCTTAACAATGTTGATTCTTCCCAGCCAAGAGCATGGTATGTTCTTCCATTTGTTAGTGTCTTCTGCAAATTCTTTACTTAAGGTTTCATAGTTCTCTTTATAAAGATCCTTCACCACTTGCTAGGTATATTCCTAAGTATTTGAAGCTACTGTGAAGGGAATTGTGTCCTTGATTTACTTCTCAACTTGGCTGTTATTGGCATATACAAAGGCTACCAATTTGTCGATTTTCATATCCTGAGGCATTACTGTATTTCCTGATGACTTCCAGGAGGAATTATGTAGTTGAGTCTCTGGGGCTTTCTAAGCATAAGATCATATCATCAGCAAAGAGGGAGAGTTTGACCTTATCTGTCCCCATTTGGATGCCCTTTATATCCTTCTCTTGCCTGATTGCATTGGCTAGAATTTCCAGTACAATGTTTAATAATAGTGGTGATAGTGGACATCCTTGTCTGATTCCAGTTCTAAGTGTAAAAGTTTTCATTTTTCATCCATTCATTATGTTAGCTGTGGGTTTATCATAGATGGCTTCAATCAGCTCAAGAAATGTGCCACCTATGCCTATTTTCGTAAGTGTTCTTATTAGAGCGATGCTGAATTTTGCCAATTTATATCTCTGAGCCTATTGAGAGGATCCTATGGTCTTTGTTTTTGCTACTATTGATATGGTGAATTAATTATGGATTTGCGTATGTTAAACCAACCTTGCATCCCTTGGATGAAGCCCACTTGATCATGATGTATAATTTTTAAATGTGTAGCTGCTCTCTATTAGCTAGGATATTATTGAGTATTTTTGTATCAATAATTGCTTCAATTCTTTCCAACAGCAGGATTCTAAGTGTCTCTATTTTTTTTAATGTATCCTTTGATTTTCATGTTGTTTGTCCTTCTTTAGTCATTCTTACCATTTCCTATAGATAACATATTTATGTAAAACAATTTAACTATTCATTGCAAAACAGACTTTCATTTTCAAATAGCAAAAATATGCCTTCTTCCTTAGTTGGCCAAAAATAATGATAATTCACTTTATGCTTTTCTTTGTCCACAGAGAAATATTCCTAATTTTAATTTTATCTTCTTTTACATTGATAAATTCTGGAAATTTAATAAATTTTATGTTACATGTACTTTATTTTGAATTAGAATGCCAGATAAGTTCAAGGTAGAAAATAGGTATGTGTGGTATAACTTGATGCCATAAATATCATAAAATGACTCTATGAGTCCTATAATATGAAAATTTAGAGAATTAAACTTCAAAAACATATTTTTTCCATGAATTCTGAGATCCTGTGTAGGTAAATTATTATATACTACATGAAAAAAATGCAGTGGCCTGTGACTAGCTTCCACAGTACAATCAAATAGTTGCAGCATAATTAAATCATTTTAAACTTTGAAGTTAATTGCAAAATAATTGGAGGAGGGAAATTACAATGTTTTTTTTTTCTCTTGTTGTTGAATTTTTAGTCCTGGCAACTTTCAGGGAAAACTCCATTTGTACATGACCTGTAAAAATAACACACAGTGAATATTGGCTTTACTCATAATTATATTATCATTCTTTTTGTGCGATTTACAGTGTGCCAGAAGAACCTTCCTTTGTCCCTGACCATCAATCATACTCACAAAGTTTGATTCCAATTCCATACTTTTTCTAAAGTATAACTTCCTGAAACTAATTAATAGTCTAATATGAATGAGTTCTTTCATTTGATTTTCTTCCTCTAAGTAACATGAAAAGTTGGAGAACTGGGCATTTCAAATGGTAAGGGTCAAGAGAGCATGTGCTTAAGGAGACCTCACCATGATCAAAGTTTTGAAAAAAGAGACAACTAATGAAAAAAATAGTGCTGTCTAATATACTAGCAGTCAGGCCAATCATAACACTAGATACTTTACTCCATTTGTACACAGGAGCAAATTCGAATATTAATTTTTTTCATAAGGCTATTAGCTCCTAAAGCTACCTTAGAAACAATTTAGGATACTGGAATTCTGCCAACTCCAACTAGTATCTAATAAATTAATAATAGCCATAGTGACTGGTATTTCCAAGGAGGGATATTGCATAATAAGTACTGTCTTCTTATGGCAAACTCATATTTACTGTAGATGAATTACCCAGGGGCGTCATATTAGTTAAGCCTGCACTGGAAAATGAATTGCCTTATTTACAGTACTTTGACACTAAAAGACTATAAGTTCCTCAAGGGGCAGGATGACGTCTTAATCATTTCAGATTACTAGTGGCTAGCAATGTGTGTGTGTGTGTGTGTATGTGTATACACACACACATATATATAGTCATCATTAAATATTAAAAAATTAATTCAGTAAGTTATTTAATATGTAACTAATTTACAACTTTGGGAGGTAGATAGATTCCTTGAAAAGAAAAAGAGAAATGATTCCATAAAAAATGTACCCATACACTAAGTGATGAAATCACTTATGTTTAGATATAACTCAGACTAAGTAATAGCTTGAAAATGGGAATTCCAGCTAAGAAATGAACCTATAATAATTTAAATTTGTAACGAGCTAATTGTTTACAACTGCTCTGCAGAAACAATGTGTTACCAAAGGGAGGATGGTTGGGAAGAAATCTACAAAATGAGTGCCCAAAGTGCAATAATATGTCTACGTTTTAATTGCCAGTAGATCAAGAAAACTCTGGAATTCATGGCCTTGAATTCCTACAGTAGAAATGTATGCCTTAAACCAGTGATGTTCAATTTGGTAGCTACTAGCCACATGTGACTGAATTAAATTTAAAACTAATTAAATGTAGTTTAAATGAAATAAAATTAAAGATTTAGCTCTTCAGTCTCACTGACTATATTTCAAATGATCAATAGTCACACATACCTAATGTCTAGTGTATTAGGCAGACAGAATATTTTCATTATCACAGAAAGTTTTATTGGATAGTGCTACATTAGATCAAATATTCAAAATTACTTGTATTAGTATCACAATTTTGAATAATAAAATTATTACAGCCACATTTGAGAAGAATAAAAAAGCCTCTTTTTTTCATAATAATTCAAATAAGCTGATTTATATTGTATTGATACAATATAACTATTCAGAGTCTGTAAAATTCCCAATGGCTACCATATATTATTTTGGTCTCCCTGCTCTTTACACACTGCTCTTTCTCCCTGTAACAATTTGTTTATATATATTTAGAGGTAAATAATTTTAAGTTTCAGGAAACTCTTCTTTTTAAAAAAATTCTGATGTCATTCAAGGCCTCTAGGCCTCCTACTTCTTTCTTAGAGTGAATAATACGTTGTAAGATCTGTTCAACTAAAAATACATTTCTGACGTATGTTGCTGTAACACTATATAAAATCATTTGTTATAGTATGTAAGAAACACGTACTGTATATATTGAACAAAGCTGAAATGTTTGATTGAAATCTACTAATTAAAAAATATTGCAGTAGATCTTACATCTTCATAATAAAAGACATCTATACATACCCCTTACTATAATTGTCCTCAGGAACTGAAATTATAATTGTCTTTTAACTCTTTATGAAGTAAGCTTTTGAGATGGAGAAAATGTGCTAATCAGATGATGTAAATAATATAGTTTGCATTTCTTTTTTGAGAATTAATGATGCATCCTGCTTTATAGATAAACCTCTTTTAAGATTGCTTGGTGGTTTACTTGCTAAGGACTTCATGTGGACTCTCTGAATGTTCTAACCATATGAAAGTGATAGAGTCTCTTGAAGCCTCATCTGGGCATCCTGTAGCTTCAGGATGTATATAAAAATACACCATTTATTGAACACAGCTTATGCACCAACTATCGTCCATAGCTAGAAGAAAATACGGATTTTCTTAGATGTATAGTATTGTCCTGCCTGGTAAAGACTGAGAAGGGTGGCGTTCCTAGTTATGGTGAGAATAGAAATCCCAAGTCATTTGTTATCAGAGAAATGAAAGAAGAAACATCCTTTAGTCTGCAGAAGAACTTCAAAAACTGTTAATATTCTTTCCATTGAAAAGACACACATAAGAACTTTTTAAATGGGTTTCTTTGTGATTCAATACAGCATATTAAAAGCAGGATTTGTGACTCTTGAATAAAGAAATGAATGTTGTTTCATGAAGATGGTCATTCATCATTAGTTGTAAGAAGTCTACTTGTAATTTGAAGTTTTAATTTAATTAGTGTCACATAGTTGAAGGCTGCCTTGTGTCAACTGTTGTAATGACATGCTATCTGCTCCTTTTGCAGAGTAAGTTGCTAACAAGCATTTCAACTGGAACAAAATGATAATGAGAAGAACAATGGAAGTGTTAATTACCTATGCAATTAAGTGTCCTACATGTGCACTAGTGTATTTACATCTCTAGTAATTATTAATCTTCAGATGAAAATACCGATTGGCATTATTTGTAGCTCCACAGTTAAATTATGGCATGAGGTAAACACAGGTCTTATCAGATGTGTCTGTCTATATAGCTTTAATCTAGCCAAGTCACTTTTTGTAAAGCAATGCACTCATTTAAGCTCTTTGTATCAATATGTGTTATAACAATAAAAATCTGTCATACACTATACATTGAATTATTTATTTTTTTGGCCATGTACAACAGAGAAAAAAAAATTTCTTTCTCAATACATCTTTTGAAATCCTCTTTGTGTCATTTTATGTTATTAAAGAGTGCCCTTGGCCGGGCACAGGGGCTCATGCCTATAATCCTAGCACTCTGAGAGGCCAAGGTGAGTGGATTGCTTGAGTTCACTAGTTCAAGACCAGCCTAAGCAAGAGCAAGAACCTGTCTCTATTAAAAATAGAAAAACTTAGGCAAGAAAATGGCTTGAGCCCAAGAGTTGGAGGTTGCTGTGAGCTATGGTAACACTATGGCGCACTACCCAGGGCAATAACTTGAGACTCTCTTAAATAAAAAAAAATAATTAATTAAAAAAATGTTTTTTAATGCCCTTAGGAAATAAAATATTATAAGTTTTAAAATATAATATGCTTAAAAATTAAAACATAATCATAATTATCTTTGGAATGTATGATGTCTAAATGATGATTCCAAGTTCCTTGAAACCAAATCCTAGTTCATTTTCCTTTTTTTTTTTTTGCAAATTCTAATGATACGGACTGCATACAGATAGAGCTCAGTAAATGCTAGCTTACTAAGGTACATTTAAAGAAGATGATTGGCTCACTGCCTGTGGCTCAAGTGGCTAAGGCTCCAGCCACATACACCTAAGGTGGCTGGTTCGAATCCAGCCTGGGCCCACCAAAAAAACAACAATGACTGCTGCAACCAAAAAACAGCTGGGCGTTGTGGCAGGCGCCTGTGTTCCCAGCTACTTGGGAGGCTGAGGCAGGAGACTCGCTTGAGCCCAGGAGTTGGAGGTTGCTGTGAGCTGTGATGCCACGGCACTCTACCCAGGGGGACAGCTTGAGGCTCTGTCTCAAAAAAAAGAAGATGATTGACCCAACTCATCCAAAATGGCTGGATGTCCATCAGATGGATAACAGCCATTTAGAGTAGATTATTTTAATTCAGAAAAATAGAATACATTATTCCTCCTCAAATTCAAATTCATATTCAAATTTTAAAAAGCCTGTACTTTTTGAGTACCTACTATGTAACATTCAGCATTCTTGGCACTTTTTTGGAACTTGCATAATTCATTCATCATAAGTTAGTTTCTATCCTTTTCAAACTGAAAGTGAAATCTCTAACAATGGATTTTGGAAAAAAGAACTATAGATCATTAAACTTTTAAATATACCCTGACACATAAAGAAATACAGTTTAAAACTATGGTACAGATATGCAAAAATGACTAACTCAGGTGGTATTTGTTTTTGTTCAGCACAAAGTAAAGATTTTAGTATTAAAGCTAAAAATCAATTTATACTGAATGATTACAACACATTCTATGTTATAACCTTGCAACCAATAGTTTTAAAAAACGATATAGATATTTTATAATTAAAAAATTACCCAAACACGAATTTACTCATATTGGTATAAGGGAGGGCTATTTAATGTAAATTCCTTTCTGTTAAAATAAAATATTAGATTTATTTTCACTATGCATTCATGCAGTAAAGCTTTCATTGAATTCTCTTCAGGAGAATACATATCTATCATTTCCACATTATGGGCTTGATTCATCATGGCATGCATTGAGCACATTGAACTGTATTAGAAATATGGGACTCATAAGAATATATTTACATTGTATTATTTTGAAATGCTACCTCTATCTTTAAAAAGAGAGAGACTGTATATTTTTGACTATTACCTACTATGTAACATTCAACATACTAGGCACTTTTCCAGAACTTGCTTAATTTATTCATCACAAGTTAGCTTCCATCCTTTTCAATATTTCAAAGAGAAAACTGATGCTTAGAATAGTTTAAAAAATACTGCTTCCAGTTCACACAGCTAGAGAGTGACAAGTTCAGGTCTTTGTATTCCGAGTTTACTCTCTGCTCCTTGTACACCATTATAATTGTTTCTCAGTCTAGTAAATAAAATAATACAATTATCCCATCACCTTTCTTTTTCTCTCAAAAAGATAAATACTCTTAGAAAAATATCGGTAATTACTAGAAAAAAAAACATACATTTTCTTTCAAAGAGTAAAAGATAACTGAACACTATAATCATTATTTTTAAAGCTCAAGGAGATTTTGTATATTATGAAAAGAAAATACATGTTACTAATCACTAAAATGAGTGGTCATTTCCCACTTAAATTGTATTTTTCATAGCAAATGGAGGTTATGGAAAGATAACCTCAGAGTCACAGAGAGTCATTTGCTGATATTTGAGGATATGTTTTGTGCATTTCTGTATATATACATACATAAGCAATATAACAAATAAAAGACAATTTGTCCTGATACAAAGTGCCTTCTCTAATAATTAAAAAAAAAAAAAATGGAATTGGTTTTCCTCTAAGCTTTGAATCATAGCCAGTGACACAGAATATATTCTGATATATAATATCAGAATAATTGTATTATGTTAATATATATATTATAATATATAATACTGATGTGTCACAAGGGATGGTACTTACTAGGGCTGTGGACAGAGCACTTATTGCCTATGAAAGAGGTAGTAGTCTGACTGCCTTTATCACTCTTGGTGTCTGTATTTCCAATTAAGGGCATTTGCAGGATAAAAAAAAAAAAAGAAGGAAGGAAAGAGTAGAAAAAGAAAGAAAACATTGCCCTCAAGCAAAACAGACAGCCTACTTATATTACCTGGAAACTTGAGATATGGAAATGTGAAAGAGGTCAAGATAAACACAACAATAACGTCTCACTTAAAGTAAATAATGAACTGACACTCATCAAAACTTACTACTTTAAGAAGTTAAAGGAGTGCTAGAGAACTGTCCAGCATGTCTGGGTGTCTGTGCCATTGCCAGGTGGCTGTGCTACTGCGATTGCTTGCTAAGTGTGAATCCCAACTATTTGGCCAATAGTGTAGTTTCATGCACCAGAGCTGCTTTACTGTATTATTTTAGTGTCCACTGGTACTGTAATTTTAAAACTTCTTTTAAAAAAATCTGAATTAAATAATATATATAGTCCTAAGAGGTGGTACTAAAGCTTAAAAAAAAGCTATAGAAGAGTTGTTAAAAATGATAAGTACTTTCAAAAAACTGAAAAACCTGTACAGTCAATTCAAGAACAAATACACTGAGAAGCCCAGTAACAGGGATGAGAAACAGTAAAACAGAAAAAAAGCACAAAGACACTGCAATGGTTGTTGAATTATATGCTTTGGGAATGTATGCCCATTCTTTAAATTTATTCCTTTGGGAAAATTATCCATGAATAATGCAAATGTTGATTTATCCAAAGTGTTAAATAACAGATCTGTGCAAACACACCGTAACTTTGACTAATATTTTTTAGGGTTACTAAAGGACTAAATGGAGTAGTAAGTGTTATGGCAGTTTCATATACTATTTCAACATTTTCAGAAAACTGGATAGAAGAGGTAAAGAAAAAAGCTAATCCAGGAATTCACTTAAGGAAGAGAAATGAGAATTCAGCAAAAACAAAACAAAAAGAACCCCCACACAGCCCCCAAAGTATTCTGTTCCATTTCTATTAACTTCTAAGTCTAGAATATCAATCATAAAGCAAAAGACAATGAATTTGCGCTAGGAAAGTATTTGATTAAAAATACATTCCTAGGTTATCAATCTAAAAATATACACACAGAGCCATTTGCTGATATTTGAGGATACATTTCATGCATTTATGTATATACACATATAAGCAGTATAACAACTCTACATACCCTTATTTCTAAAACCCCCAAAGCAGTGGTCTCTCTTACAAAAAAGAATTGCCACGTCAGTGTTCATATCTTCCAGCTAAATCTCAGCAAAATATTTTTTGAATCTTTAGTTCCATAGGTCTAGGAATAATTTATAAATAACGTCCCATCTCTCTTCTCTTTTACCAGCCTGTGTGTGGTTAGGTAAAAAAAATAAATAAATAAGAGAGTTCCATTTTATGAATGAGGAAAATGTACACTGAATAAAAACTAAAATCCTTCCCATTTCATTAGATCCTTCTTTTAGAACTCTTATTCCTGATGTACAAAAAAACTCAGAGACTCACTGAATATAGGGTTCTGCTCAAAAGCAACTTTCTCAGTCTTCAAGAACAATCTTCTATAAAATAACCACCATGTCAATAATATCCATCACATTGCTCTCTTGTTTAATGGTTTTTCCCATGAACCTCAATGATTCCTTGCTAGCACTTTCACTAATTTAGTCACATATTTACTTTGGTTTGTATTATCCCAACTTTCCCCTTGTCTGAACACAGAGATCCACACACACATCTTAAGAGAAAGAACCTTTTCTTTTGTGTTAAAATTATTAATACAGACAACAGAAAAAAAGAGTCAGGTACACATCAGACTTTCAGTCAATAAGTTGAATGATCTCTTTTTTAATGTAACAAGGTCAGGGTAGCTAGAACTTTGTTCTTAGTTTTCTAATTCCAAGTTCAAGGCTTCCTCCACCACATAGTACAAGGCTGTCCTTCCTTAAGGGGTTGGGCTAGGAAGAGAATCAAAATATGTAGTGTAGTTATAAAAGTATACAACATCTTCTCTTATTGACTTAATTATAATTTATATTTCTCTAATATGTACTTTGTAGCTAACTAATTAGGGATACAATCTTTTGTCTTCAATCAAATAGAAATTTCACAGTTTTATGAGCCCAAACACCTGGCTTATCTATCGTAATCCATCTTCCTCCCAGACAACATCCTAACTAGAGAAGGATTTTCAGTTAATCACAATGCAAAGTATATTTTCTTAGATTTATGTCTGAAATTAGTAGCAGCTGCCCACATCAATATTTTAAAGAGATTTGCACTTAAATGTTCCTCTATTTTAAAATTAAAAACTCAAATATCTGTCAGGATAGTTTCAGGATGCAGAAGATATTTTTTAAATTTTGTTTCATTGTAATATATGTTATGTTTGTGAAATATTTTAAATGTAAATCATGAATTTTAATTGCCAGACCAAGTTATAGCTTTTATTTAGTTAGCTTGCTATTTTAAAACTCCATGTGCCTGCTCAATGCATAAGCTACTTGCAAACTCTCCATTGTGGCCTAACAATATTTCAGTGAGTCCTATATGAATATTCTAACAAATAAAAGAAGGCTTTCTTATAGTCAAAAAAATAAGTGTAACTTTAGTTAAGTTTCAACATATGACCATGTGCCTTTCTCCTTCTCCATAAAGGGAAGGAGAAGTAATTTTTCTTTCCAGTTGACTTCAAGCTAATGGATCATCTCCCTGTGAACACCGTAATAAATTTTCTCATAAAAGACATTTTTTCCTAGTAAGTCACAAATGAATGGATCATATACTTAGAAAATTTCCAGTCAATTAGGCACATTGAAACATTTTGATTAACAAATTATATAGGTAGAGTAACAATCACAAACAGAAAGAGGAATACTGGAGATATATAATTTTTCCCCTTATCCTTACTCTGGAAGAGTATATTTATATGCTCCATATAGAATGCAAAATTTCATCAAGTTATACCCTTCCTTCCTGTGTACTTTAATAATAATGGTAGTTATGATGGTGACAATGTACCTATTAAATACCTAAATAAATAATATTTATTAAGCCCTTAGCACATATTATGGACAGCACTAAGTACTTCACATATAGTATCTTGCTTCAGATATAACATCTTACTTCATATAAAAATTCAAAGGAGGAAGGTACTGTCAGATGCAACACGGAAGATTACACAGCCCCTCACATCTGTTCTTCCCTTTATCCTGGGCACATGGTCATCTACATTTCCAACCCCTTTCTGCAGCCCTATGTGTCCATGATGCTAGGTCCCTACAAGTGTGAACAGATATATATCTCTATCTCTATCTCTCTCTGTCTCTATCTATATGAATAGATAGATAGATATAGCTCCCCAGGCATCTTCTAGAAAAATATTTGTTCATAAACCCAGTATCAAAAAATGTCGGTGATTAGAAAGAACTGGATTAATGTATTGAGAACAGCTAGTTCTCTAACCTGGATGCCTGAATGACTTTATGGAGCTGAGCATACCTTTCTGTTTTCTTCAAACTGTTTTGTGAAAGGGAAACATATTTTATTTGAACCACTGTATTTTAGGATCTGTTTGTTACAGCAATTTAGCTCTTAGCCTCATGAATATACTTGATAGTATACTTGAGAAAACTGAAGCTAAGAAAAGGATAGTTACTTGCTTGAGATCACACGATGTATCCTATACATGGTACATCTTTGGTTAAACAAACAAATAAACAAAAAAACTAACTTTAATTGAGTAATGGACCAAGAATAGCTCCAAAGTAGATGTGATTAAGTTTAACATGGGTTTTTTACATTCAGGCCTTTTATTGATCTTTTACTGTGTCTCTCCATGTGCCATGTATTCTATGATAGGGACTAACCAAGTAAATGGGGTCATCTTGCTCTACTAATTACTATATTAGTGAGAGCCAGGACCTTATAAAACTATTGAAATAGTTGACTTTTGGGTTAACATAAATCTTATTCCTGTATCTGTCCTACAATGTATCCCCCTTCATTGCAATTGTCTTAGCCCGTCAGCCTCAACAATGAGCACAGTATCTGGTATACAGATTATCCTTGATAAAGGTGCTGCCTTTGGAAAGAATGCTAGTTAATATCACCACTGGATATCTATAATTCACTATATACATTTTTTAAAACCACAGAGGATTAACTTAGAATAGAAAAAGATTATAATAGCTTTAATTTGATTATAATTACCTAATTTTTCCAGAATTTTTTAAAGTTATGATTTAATAACCATTATCTTAGCTATTCTAGAAATTAATTCCTTAATTTCAAGTTATTTTCATTTCAATTCCTTTTTAAATGAATTCCTATTACAGAAAAAAGGTTAAATAACTTTATAAATGAATAAAATGTGACAGTTAACTTGCTTAAATTCTTACATATTTTATATTCATATTAAAATAAAATGTAAATTTTATTGACTTTTAGATCTATTATCTAGTGAGAGTGATAGTCTAGTATTTTTCTGGATTGTTTTTTCCTTTGGTATTAAAATCAGCCTTGAGTATGTTTGGATGTGTTATGACATAACTAGGCATGCAAACAGAGAATTAGAAGAGTAGGCGCTATGACTCTCAAATAATTAATTCTAGACCGTCATTTGATTTTTCTTAAAGAGAAAGGCAGAGAAACTTTGGATCTCCTTGTGCTTAAAAAAGTAAAATAAAATGACACTCGAGACAAGGCCTCAGATGCCAGGTCAGCTGTCTCCTAGTTTAGACCTACTAGATGTAGACTAGATACAGGTTGGAACCTATTACAGATGTCATGGAGGAGGTTCTTTGTGCTTCACTTTAAAAACGGTCATTGGTTATCAAGCTGTAGAAGGTGTACAGTGAATTTTTATAATATGGTTGTTATTTTGTCCTCCACTTGAAAGATTTTCAACGTGCACATATCAGAACCAGGACTTAGTCACCTGCGACATAAGCATGAGTTCTCTGCCTCTTCTCAGTCTCTCACTGTGTTCAATACTTGCATTATACAACTGCTTTCTGCTGACCTCCCAGTGACCTTCTTACCTATGAGATAGCTAGATATAACCTAATGGACCCTCTCCCCTAACTGTTTTAACCTTCATAATGAACTAGAATGCCACAGTGACTACCCATTAGTCACAGCATGCCACCATGGACCTGGTGCCTGCTTACTCTAAACCCACCACTTAGAACTCCAAGGGAACCCTGCTTGAATAATGCCCTGGACCCCAATAAAGGCTGAATTACTCACTCTCTTGCTCCCCACCCACTGGTTCTGTTTGAGTGCATATGTCATGGATGGCTTCTCCTTACCTGTTGGTTGTGAAGTATGATGTTCCCTTCTCTTTGGAATCTGTTAACAAAACACTGTTGTTTTGTGTGTTTATTGTGTGTTTCCACTGTGTCTCACCTCAATGACCAAACCCAACATCTTCTATAAACTGGACACAGGTCAGACAAAAGCCATTAAGGTATCTATCAGTATAGATGTTCCTTATTGATAAGGCCTTATTCTGACAAATCCATCATAAGTTAGAGGCCCCAATAGGACATGGCTAGAGTTACTGCCACTCCAGAGACAAACTTCAGGACCAAATTAGAAAAAAAAAAAATACAACAAGGTGACCTTGCATTTTCATTTGCTGAAAACCATTGGTAATTTGATATCAGCAATTGTTACTGTAAAAAATGTAAAGTACTAGCTATATAATAGATATTTAAGAGCCAATAGTAAAAATAGACAAATTTTGCTCTCTGACCACTTACTCTAGGAAATATTTGACTTTAAAATTTCTGATGGTGAATTTTCACTTAAGTTTTATGTGATAAATATCAAGATATTCATTGATATATGTATTTATTTCCTAAGTTTCTAAAAGTCAGTATATAAGGGGAAAGGAAGAAATACATAATTAGCATCATGTTAATAAGAATAATTTTAAAAAGTTTATCATGGGTAACTTAATAAGGTGTTAATGAGTGAGAAGCCACATTAATTATCAATATGAAGTGAATTGTATTTAGGAATACTTAGAAATATAATTTAAAAAGGAGGTGAAAGAACCATATGGGGAATATGAAACATTAAAATTGGAGAAGATGTAAATAGATGTTAAAGTATACCAGGCTCATAGATCAGCAGAATCAACACTGTTAAAACGGCTATACTCCCCAAAGTGATTTACAAATTGAACGCAATTCTGATTAAAATACCAATGCCATTTTTTGCAAATCTAGAAAAACTAGTTCTGTTTCATATCAAACTTTTTTTTTTTTTTTTTTTTTGTAGAGACAGAGTCTCACTTTTTTGCCCTCGGTAGAGTGCAGCGGAGTCGCTCCAGCAACCTCCAACTCCTGGGCTTAGGCGATTCTTCTGCCTCAGCCTCCCAAGTAGCTGGGACTACA
>CAUYQS010111904.1:0-14652 GCA_963574585.1 Otolemur crassicaudatus | reverse complement strand
CCGCCACAACGCCCGGCTATTTTTTGGTTGCAGCCGTCATTGTTGTTTTGGCGGGTCCGGGCTGGGGATTCGAACCCGCCACCTTAGGTGTACGTGGCTGGCGCCTTAGCCGGTTGAGCTATAGGCGCCGAGCCCATTATTAAGCTCTTAAAGCAAGACTTTCATAAAAATATTTAGGGCTCATCTGGTTATTAAGGAAGAGAAAGTCACAAAAATGAGCATTCAGGTAATTCATTTGTGGATAGTGGTTAACTGTGCTCCTTTGACAATATTGGGAAAAACTAAGCCACTAATGTTTGATATTAGTCAATAGAATGCTTGATATCTTTACAATTAAAATTCAATTTTAGATACTTTATTTTGTTTCTGTTTTATTTTTAAACACAGGGAACAATTTATTCCCAGACTGCTATGGATAACTATCCTTCTGGACAAGAGTTATTTGAAGGGTTCATTAAGAATATCCCAGCTAAGCGACTTGGTGTTCCCGAGGAGGTAAGGTATATTTGTAGCATTGACTGGAATTACAATGCTTTATATTTTGGAAATTTGTAGCATTTGGTGTCCTTTTTATGTGGTCTGGTTATTTGATCAAGATTATTTTTCTCACTCCCACTAAAAAATGTTAATTCATTAAAAATAGTATTAATAAGAGCATGATATGTTAACATAAATAACATTTTTAATGTTTTGACTAAAGCGTATGAAGTTGTAAACACCTTCTCTTGCAATCTGGCTTTATGCAAATATATAGTTGTAAAAGGAAGGAGCATTTTAATGGACTTTTTAGATAATCAGGACTATTCTTTGATTTTCTTAAAGATTAGTTGCAATGTAGAATCCCACATCAATGAACTTTTGTACTCTTTTACATTAAAATCTATCTCATAAGGCCGGGCACAGTGGCTGGCTCACGCCTATAATCGTAGCACTTGGGAGGCTGAGGCCAGTGGATTGCCTGGGCTCACAGGTTCGAGACCAGCCTGAGCCAGAGCAAGACCCCGTCTGTAAAAAATAGCCGAGTGTTGTGTTGGCCACCTGTAGTCCCAGCTACTCTGGAGGCTGAGGCAAGAGAATCGCTTAAGCCAAGGAGTTTGAGGTTGCTGTGAGCTATGATGTCACGGCAGCACTGTACCAAGGGTGACAAAGTGAGACTCTGTCTCAAAAAAAAAAAATCTTTCTCTTAGTTTAACTGGATCTTTTTACCCATATATGATTTTGTAATATCAAACATTAGTCTTTTAGAAATTATGGCTTCGGCTCAGCGCCTATAGCTCAACCGGCTAAGGCGCCAGCCACGTACACCTAAGGTGGCGGGTTCAAATCCCCAGCCCGGACCCGCCAAACAACAACGACGGCTGCAACCAAAAAATAGCCTGGTGTTGTGGCGGGCACCTATGGTCCCAGCTACTTGGGAGGCGGAGGCAGGAGACTCGCTTGAGCCCAGGAGTTGGAGGTTGCTGTGAGCTGTAATGCCACGGCACTCTACCCAGGGGGACAGCTTGAGGCTCTGTCTCAAACAAACAAAAAAAAAAACAAAAAAAAAAAAAAAGAAATTATGGCTTCACTGAGTTAAGTAGATCTTCTGAATGTTGACATACAATTCGTTATACACCATCAAAAAAATCACTTTTTTTTTTTTTGAGACAGAGCCTCAAGCTGTCACCCTGGGTAGAGTGCCGTGGCATCACAGCTCACAGCAACCTCCAACTCCTGGGCTTAAGTGATTCTCTTGCCTCAGCCTCCCAAGTAGCTGAAACTACAAGTGCCCACCACAATCCCTGGCTATTTTTTGGTTATAGTTGTCATTGTTATTTGGCAGGCCCAGGCTGGATTCAAAACTGCCAGCTCTGGTGTATGTGGCTAGCGCCTTAGCCGCAGAGCCAAAAGATCACATTTGTTAGTAAGTCCACTGAGAAACCTGCAGAAAAGTTGTTAAGTTTCATGGTGGCAGGTGCAAGTTTTCCAAAATTCTAATTTTCCCTTTTAAGCTCAAATATTGTCATTAACAACTGATAGTCCTCACTGGTTTTCTTTTGAAGTGGGAGTCTCACGTTGTTTTTGAAAAAACTTTCCAAATACCAACGTGTGAATAACTGCAGTTTGTCAGTAGTTCTTTCAAGTAAAAAATGGTGTTTCCTGAAAAGAACTCAGTTCTCCTTTCAGTTGCACATTCCTCTCCTGAGACAGAGCTTTGTGGGTATGTTTCTGATTTCACCACTCAGAATATTAAAAAGATGTGAACTTGATGGTTGAGATTTAATACAATTAATTTTTTGCTGTGCCATCAGGACATTCTAAAGTATAGTTGGCTTTTTTCCCCCTCATGAGCCAGTGGAGACTATAATGACTCGGTAGTTTAATGACTAATACAATTTCGTGTTTGCTGTGATTCGTGCTAAGGCTCCAGCATTTTTTCCCATCATTGCTTTGGTACCATTGGTACAAATGGCAACACAAATGTCAACACAGTGAAGAAGACAAATAAGAACTTAGTAATTTTGACCTTGCAAATCCCCTGAAAAGGTCTTAGGGCTGCCTGGCATTTGGCCTGCCACATTCCTTGGAAAAGTCTGGTTGTGAAGGGGAGAGAGAATGGTGGCTGCAGTGAGATCAGAATCAGGAGAGAGTTTTGTCCCCTGACTGATTGTGTCTCAGAGTCTGCAGGTGTGCAGAATTTTCACATCAGGCCATTGGCTGTCTATGTAGGACTGAGTTGCCTCCTTTTAAGGGATAGCCCCTGGAGGGAGAATCCAGAGGGTCAGACTGTAGCTGTAGTTTCAAAAAGAACTGCCTAGAGCTCCCTAGGTGTCTCTCAGTATCCCTTGGGAACAGAGTGCAGTGCTTGGCAGAGCCCTCAAGTGGCTGGAGAGGGAGTGTGTGCTGTTTTCACAGGTTAGGAAACAAAGGGCAGCTGAGGTTAAATCACTTTACCTTAAGACCTAGGTCATGGTCTTTCCGGCTATTGCAGGAAAACAGGGAATGGAAACCAACAGACACTGCACCAAAGCTAGAGGGAGGAACTTAATTGCCCAGGGAACTCAGCTGCTTCAGGGCATAAAACACTGAGTTCTGGGGAATTTTCTTTCTAAACTTTTTTTTTTTTTTTTGAGACAGTCTCACTTTGTGGTCTTCAGTAGAGTGCTGTGAAGTTATAGCTCACAGCAACCTCAAACTCTTGGGCTCAAGCAATTATCTTGCCTCAACCTCCCAAGTAGCTGGTACTATAGGCGACTGCCACAATGCCTGGCTGTTTTTTAGAGATGGGGTCTCCTGTGAGCTCAGGCAATCCACCTACCTCAGCCTCCCAGAGTGTTAGGATTACAGGTGTGAGCCACTGTGCCCAGCCTTTCCGAACTCTTTTATACCTTACTTATTTATTTTAGCTCAGTAACAGTTACAAAGTTATAGTTATAGATGTTAGATCATGGGAAAGTTTTTAGCTAGCAGACAAAAAAAATCACAGAGTTAATGATTATATTTCTCAAGAAACCAGG
Organism: Otolemur crassicaudatus; assembly: GCA_963574585.1. Lineage (NCBI taxonomy): Eukaryota > Metazoa > Chordata > Mammalia > Primates > Galagidae > Otolemur > Otolemur crassicaudatus. The sequence goes on along the minus strand of CAUYQS010111904.1, from coordinate 11,155 downwards.
GTGCTATCGTTTTTTACATGGTCTCTTTCAAGACTATTTCTGCTCAGTGTAAAGTTCTTTCTTATCTTTGGAGGAAGAGTTCTTCTGCAGCTGTCTGCTACATTCTCAGGACCACTAAGAAATGTAAGATTTATTTCTCTTTCCTCTGCTGAAATTCAAACCCAAACATATTAATCTATAATCACTGTGGTCTTTAATAAAGGGAGCTACAAGTAAACAGATAACTGAGCTAAAAGAGTTATTACCCAGGTAGTAACATGGATACAAGTTGCTAGTCTCTAAATGTGTTTATTCATTGGTAAAACTCGAATGAACCAGTACTTCCAGACCATCTGTGAACTCTCTTATATGCTTTTAGAATGAAAGTTAAGAAACATATGTCTGAAAATATTACTATAGTGCCTAGTTAATTTGGTGTTGATAAAAAGTGCTTTGGTTCAATTTAGTTCCACATAGAACTCCAAAAGTAAGCCAAACATCATGCATATTTAGCTCTTTTTATATACACATTTTACCTAGCAGGGAGATTCATGTCAATTCAGTATTATTTAATGAGAGCCTAATCTATGGTTGAAACATTGTATTAGAAGGTGGGTGGTGCAAAATCTCATTAGGAGGGAGGGCTACATAAAGATAACTTCATTCCGTAAACATTTGTGAAGTGCTTATTATATGATCAACACTGTCAAAGGATGCGGCCATCACTCAAGATTTGAAACAAAATTCAGCACAGAGCTAACTTTATTACATATTTAAGTAAGGAAGAGGTGTGCTGGTCAGGCACAATCTCTCTAAGAAGAGCTGACTACTAATCTTTATATTTTCTGGGAGGGAGTGTGGTTACTGGGATTTGCAGACTGGTGAAGGTTATGGTTACTTGAGTAAAATGGTGGTTGTTTGGCTGAAGTTTCAGAAAAGAGCTAATTGGAGTCTCTTCTTGCTGACTTTAGCAAAATGTGTGCCTGGGGTAAGTTGTCACTGATTTGATTAAACAAGGTGAAAACCAGCTCTGATTGCTACTTATTACCATGGCTCAGTCCAATCTGCCTTTCCTAACAGTGTGGGGGCTTTTAAATTATTAGCTCCATACCAGGTCTGTCCAATAGAACTATAATGGCCACTTTTGTAGTTTTAAACTTTCTAGGAGCCACATTAAATAAAAAGAGATGAAATGAATTTAAATAATATAATTGACTTAACCCAATATATCCAGAGCGTTTAAACATGTGATCAACACAAAGAATTATGAATGAGGGATTTTACATTCTCTTTTCCTTACTAAGTCTTCAACACCTGGTGTGTGTTTTACACTTGCAGCACATCTCAGTTTGGACCAGCCATGTTGAAAGTGGGTTTTTAAAGGCCCGTATGGCTAGTGGCCCCCCACTTTAGTGCAGTTCTCGTATAGCTGCTAAGGAGAAAGTGGTGGTTGCCCTCCAGGCTCTCAGAGTCTCAAAGAGCCTTAGCCCTGGAAACACAGATTTATAGTGCTTTGTAGAGAGCCAGGATTGGGATGAGGTTAGCAAGGTGTGGGCACAAAATTTAAGGCCGCACTCATTCTCAGGGATGGCTTTGCAATCCTGAGAGTACCTCCTTATCCCTGAGGTACTTCATTAGCCTCAGCTTAGTCCTGGCCCCACTTGGGGGCTTTTAAAATTTCAGATCCTAGGGCTCCACCCTGGGTCTTACAATTTCTTTGCTCTTAGAAGGACCTAGAAACCTGGAGTTTCAGTCAGTTTCCGTAGGGATTCTAGTACAGGTGTTTAGTTATTATCACCCTTTGGGAAATTCTGCTTCTGCCAAAAGCCTTAGATAAGAGTTCCTTTGCTGGCTCGGCGCCTGTGGCTCAAGTGGCTAAGGCGCCAGCCACATACACCTAAGGTGTCGGGTTTGAATCCAGCCTGGGCCCGCCAAACAACAATGACGGCTGCAACCAAAAAATGGCCAGGCGTTGTGGCGGGTGCCTGTGGTCCCAGCTACTTGGGAGGCAGAGGCAGGAGACTCGTCTGAGCCCAGGAGTTGGGGTTGCTGTGAGCTGTGATGCCACGGCACTCTACCCAGGGGACAGCTTGAGGCTCTGTCTCAAAAAAAAGAGTTCCTTTGCAGGCAGTGAAATAATTTCTTTCTTCCTGGTTATGGGAGTAGATGTTGCTGAATTCACCAGTTCACTGTCTGAATTTTTAGGGGATGCAGTGGTTCCTCTTGTAGAGACCTCCTGTTGTGTGTTGCTGGGTGTTTGGTCTGAGAGGACCAGGGACTGAATAAACCAGAATGCCAGTTTATTGCTATCCAGGCACATTGACCATTGCAGCGGCCAGAATATAAAAGTCATGTGGTAGTGACAGCAGTGGGGTTGTGGTGGACAACGAAAGGTGGGAACGGAACTGGATTGTTTGAAATGGGAACGAGCAGAGATGAAGCACTGAGCTCGCTTTTGGCTTCTTCCCACGGTGTATAGCTCGTCTCAGCAACGTCAGGCTCCTTCCTAGCTTGCCGCCTCTCCCCTAGTCACTGACCGGATGCTCAGGTAGACAGAGGAAGCTGTCTGCGTACTGTCAGATTACGGCGCACACACACACGGGGGATTCATGTTACAAGCATGTGCTTTGAGATGGGTTGATGGGGAACGGGAAACAGACGGCAGTGGGGAGGATTTGCTTTTCTGTGTGTGCACAATTGTTTCTGCTTCCAGGTATCCTCCTTGGTGTGCTTCCTGCTGTCCCCTGCAGCTTCCTTTATCACCGGACAGTTGGTGGACGTGGATGGGGGCCAGTCTCTCTACACCCATGGCTATGAGATACCAGGTAGGCACCAGAAGACTGAGTACTCATGGGCTTTACACCTTTTCATGTCCAGGTGTCCGAAGTGTCTTACATCATTTCTCCTGTAGAACATCAAAAGTTGTAAGATGTTTATATTTGTGATATGATTTTTGAAGGAAATGTTCCTCATCACAGAAAATATTTAAATATCTTTATTGGCTGGGCACCCGTAGCTCAGTGGTGGGTTCGAATTTGTAGTCCCAGCTACTTGGGAGGCTGAGGCAAGAGAATTTGCTTAAGCCCAAGAATTTGAGGTTGCTGTGAGCTGAGATGCTGATACCGGAATTTCATCTTCAGTAGGTTCTTGATCTCAGTGATTCAAAGAATGAATCCAGACCACAGATTAGTGGTAAGACAGGATTTATTTACAGAAAAGAATACAAAGACACCAAAGCGAAAAAGCATTCTCGGTCCGTCTCTTTCTGTCTCTCTCGGGGTATATATAGGGTATATATAGTCACGTGGGGTGTGGGGTTCTCTGTAGTTACACATAGCAGGAACACATTTAGCCGGCCTGGGTCCTCTATAGTTACATTTAGCTGGAACTCAGTAGCAAATGAATGGCTACAATCCCTTTCATTCCCAGGCCTAGAAACTTAAATCAAATTGACCAGGCCTAGGAAATGGGGGGTTCCCTGTTTAGCCATAAGTGCAAGGGGAGGGAGACCTAAGGCGCTGGTGTCTCCTCAGCAGGTGTCTGGCCCCTCTGGCTACTGGAGCTTCCTACTCCTACAGGGCTCCCCCGTCCCCCCAGCCTCCAGCCAACTGGTTCCTTTGCCGGCTACCACTGCACCAACACCACCTGAAGGCAGCAGGTCCGCCCCTTAGTGCCATCGAGCTGGCTGGAGAGCCACCTGTCCTGTATCAGTGCCACCACACTCTATTAAGGGTGATAAAAATGAAACTGTCTCAAAAAAATAATAATAATAGGGCAGCACCTGTGGCTCAGTGAGTAGGGCACTGACCCCATATACCAAGGGTGGTGGGTTCAAACCCAGCCCCGGCCAAACCACAACAAAAAAAATAGCTGAGTGTTGTGGCAGGCACCTATAGTCCCAGCTATTCAGGAGGCTGAGGCAAGAGAATCACCTAAGCCCAGGAGTTGGAGGTTGCTATGAGCTATGTGACCCTCCCATGGCACTTTACCGAGGGCGATAAAGTGAGACTCTGTCTCTACAAAAAAAAAAAAAAATAAATAATAATGATAATAATAAATATCTTTATTATAGAACTTAGCTTTGGCTCAGTGCCTATAGCTCAAGATGCAAGGGCACCAGCCCCATACACCGGAGCTGGCGGGTTCGAATCCAGCCCAGGCCCACCAAACAACAATGACAACTACAATCAAAATATAGCCGGGTGTTGTGGCAGGCATCTGTATTCCCAGCTACTTGGGAGGCTGAGGCAAGAGAATCGCTTAAGCCCAAGAGTTAGAGGTTACTGTGAGCTATGACACTCTACTCAGGGCAACAGCTTGAGACCTGTCTCAAAAAAAAAAAGAAAAATACTTAGCTTTGCATAACTAGAGAGTTGTAATGTGTGCATAGGTTGTTGGAATTTGAATCCTGAAAAATATCCTCAGTATGAGTATGTATGTACAAGAAAGACATAGAAATGAGGCCAGAGGGTGCTATGGTTTTTAAGGTATAACTCCTTTCTGTTTGTCCCCAAAGTGGCTTCTATAGCTGAGCAGAAGAATCAGACCTGCTAGGTGGAGAGGAGTGCTATGGTGCTGTTTTGCGGATTCTTTGATATTTATATATGGGAAAAAAAACCCACAGGAAATTGCAATATTTATCATTTTTGATGTACAAAAACAGTAGTTTTTATATGTTTTGACAAATACTGAAATTAGGGACAAATGTCTGTGTGTGCATGTGTTTATCTCATGACTGCACCGTGTAACTCTGAGGTTAGAAAGGTCCTAAAAATTCAGATAGTCCAGTATCCTAATTTATAAATGACAAAACAAATCCATAGAAGTTAAAAGGTATGTCCAATCTAAAACCTCCAAATAATTCCAAGAATGTAGAAAAGGATATAAAATAAAAATGTATTTGACATTCTCTTGCTAAAGATCATTGATTAAGTGTCTACTAGCAAATTAGCATATGGTTGATGTAACCCAGGTGTATTTGAATTTCATCTTGGGGACCAAGATTCAATTTAATGGCTTCATATATATACTTTTTTTGAGACAGAGTCTTACTATGTCGCCTTTAGTACAGTGCTGTGACATCACAGCTCACAGCAGCCTCAAACTCTTGGGCTTAAGAGATTCTCTTGCCTCAGCCTCCCAGGTAGCTGGGACTACAGGTACCCACCACATTGCCCAGCTTTTATTTTGTAGTTATCGTTGTTTAGTAGACCCGGGCCACGTTTGAACCCGCCAGCCCTGGTGTATGTGGCCAGCGCCCTAACCACTGAGATAAAATCTTTTTGTGTTAATAAATGATTAATGTATCTGAGAAGGGGCAAAAACTCAAGTTGTTTCTTCGTTACTCTCCTACCACAACAACCATCAGCACAGAAAACTTCTGTGACCAAGTATGTGAGGATTTCTGCCCACACGCCAAACAAACAAGCAGTTCTCCAGCAGACACTCAGGGGTGTCCTCCAATTCAGCTTCCACACTCTCCACCCGGAGACACCCCACGGGTGAGGGCTCCCACTCACGGAGCTAGAACTTCTGATCAACTAGCTTCAAGCTGGGGTTCCCATGACCCCCTCTTTGGGTTTCATTAATTTGCCAGAGCAGATCATAGAATTCAGGGAAATACTTAGGTTTACCGGCTTATTAAAGGATATACAAGGATGCAGATGAAGCCGCATGGAGCAGGGCATGTGAGAAGGGGCTCAGAGCTTCCATGCCCCTCCCGGGCTTACCACCCTCCAGTAGCCCCATGTTTAAAGTTACCTGGAAGCTCTCAGAACCCAATCCTCTTGGATTTTTATGGAGGCATCATTATGTAGGCATGAGTGATTAACCAGTGGCCATTGTTGATCAATTTAACCTTCATCCCCTCTCCCCTACCTGGAGGTAGAGGGGGATAAAGTCCCAACCCTCTAATCATAACCTGGTCTTTCTGGTGACCAGCTGCCCCCACAGAGAAGCCACATAGGGGCTGTCAACCATTAGTCAATCATTAGCATACAAAAATACATGTCTTTGGTGGCTTATAACTCCTAAAATCCAAACAGAGTCAAAGACAAAATATATATTTCATAATATTACAGTAGAACTTAAATTTACTTACTATTTTACTTTACTTACTTTAACTTGACTTACTTTACTTGCCAATAACATTGATACAGTGAAGTACATAAGATGCTATAGTTTTAAGGATCTCAGTTGGAGAGGCAGAAATACCTCTATGGTTATGCAACATTGTTTCCTGAAAGTATTCAGAGTAGTGAGGGAGAGAGAACCTTCCCACTTCCCTCGCTATTAATAGTAGAATTAAGGCAGGGATGGGTGGCTTATGCCTATAATCCTAGCACGCTAGGAGGTAGAGGCCGCAGTGGATTGCTAGAGCTCAGGAGTTTGAGACCATCCTGAGCAAGTGCAAGACCCTGTCTCTAAAAATAGCTGGGCGTTGTGGGTGGCACCTATAGTTCCAGCTACTCGGGAGGCTGAGGCAAGAGAATTACCTGAGCTTAAGAGTTTGAGGTTGCTGTGAGCTGTGACCACCGCACTCAACCCCAGGGCAACCGAGTGAGACTCTGTCTCAAAAAAAAAAAAAGAGAGAGAGAGAGAGAAAGAGAAGAAAGAAAAGAAGGAGGACAGTAGAGTTGAGTCAATATTTATTATGTTGGTTTGTGTTATCTTTTCTTTAGAGGGGGAAAGAAATTCCAAACTAGTATTTCACCTGGCCTCCAGTACAGTGGCTTTCTTTTATAGTTCTAACCCCTGTCTTTTTTTATCAGTACAAAATTTTTAAAAAGTTTTTGAGGAAAGCAGATAGATTATCTTTTAAGACTATCTACCCCCCCTCCCACAAATAATGGGTGGGAGTCTTCAGCCTTTCGGTATAGTATTTGGAGATTGCCAGGTCCAAAACAAGAATGCCTGGCTGGACACCTGGCTCTGTCCTGGGAAAATTAATTTCTATAAGCTTCTCTTTTCTATAATGTGGGGACACATAATCATGTTTATATCATAGGACTATTGGGAGGATTGATTTAGGTAATGCACATTTAACACCCTATGTCAAATTGGATGCTTTTAGTCACAATTCCAACCATGTATGGGAGGAATGCACTCACTCAGGTACTCTGGGTAGCTCGGTGATCCCAACAAGGACGGTTTTTCCCCTCTTGCCTCTTATCTTAAGGCTGGCTTTCCTGGTTGCTGGGTGGTTACCTGCTGTTCTTAAGCCACATGGCATTTTGTCGTGTGTAATGATTACTTTTACTTGCCATAATTTTTGAGGGAAAAATAAGGATGCACATTATACATAGGTAGTACTAATTCTATATCTATATGTTTTTAATTTTCAATTTATGCTTATGCATTAAAATAATAACTCTACAAAGCAATAATGATAATCTGTATGCAAAATAATACCCTGGAATACGGTAATCAGTTTTTTTGAACTTACCCCGAACCTGTAATGGAAATGTTTTCGGCCAAGGAAGAGCAGCATATTTCTCTTTGTGGGGGAGCTAACAGTCTAGCTGGTATTTTTACAAAATTCCTTTATAATATAAAAGTCAAGTATGTAAAAATAAACAATTAAAAATTTGGTTTTAAAAAATTAAGGGCCCGTAGCGGTGTCTCACTCCTGTAATCCTAGCACTCTAGGAGGCTGCGGCAGGTGGATTGCCTGAGCTCAGGAGTTAGAGACCAGCCTAAGCAAGAGCAAGACTCATCTCTAAAAAATAGCTGGAGTTGTGGCTGGTGCCTCTAGTCCCAACTACTTGGGAGGCTGAGGCAAGAGGATGGCTTGAGCCCAAGAATTTGAGGTTGCTGTAAGCTGTGCTGCCACAGCGCTCTACCAAGGGCAACAAAGTGAGATTCTGCTATGTCTAAAAAAAAAACTTAAAATGAAAGTTTTTTTTCCTAAATGTTTGGGTCAAAAATGTGGATGCATATTATACATGGGAGCACCTTGTACACAGCAAAATATGGTACTTCTTCACATGCAGCTGGACAGAGGGAGAGAAAGAGACGAATGACTTTGTTCCAGAAATTCTAACAAAATGCTGAGATCCCTTGCTGAGATCCCATAGCTAGTCTAAAACCTTGTGTTTTAGACTAGCTATGCAAATATCAGTCCTCAACTAATAACCACAACCACTGGGTTGAAGTGCACTGACTGTCTTAGCTTAGACTGCATGTCCCTGCCTTGGGGCCAGGGTTTCCCTAGAACCTGAGGATTCTCAAATGGCAGTTGATTCTCAAGAGGCTGTTGAAAGGAGGTGATGGAGGACCAGATGCTAAGGAGGCAATGTTCAGTACCTGGTACAAAGTAAGCACTTATTTTAAAATTATTATTAAGGAGTCCAGGCACAGTGGCTCACACCTGTAATCCTAGCACTCTGGGAGGCTGAGGCTAGTAGATTGCTTGAGCTCATGAGTTTGTGACTGGCCCGAGCAAGAATCTCCAAAAAAAATAGCTGGGTGTTATGGGAGGCCCCTATAGTCCCAGCTACTCAGGAGGCTAAGGCAAGAGGATTGCTTGAGCCCAAAAGTTTGAGGTTGCTATGAGTTATGACGCCATGGCACTCTACCCCGGGTGACAGCTTGAGACTCTGTCTCAAAAAAAAAATTATTATTAATGAGACATTATTGAATATCTATAGGATGCCAAGCACTGTACTTACGGTGTCACATTTAACTCTCACAATTTTAAAATACAGATGTTATCATATCCTTCAATAGAGGAGGAAACTGAGGCTCAGGAAGAATACCATCCCCAAATTTGGGGAAGCTGGTGAATGGCAGATGTGGGATTCAAGTCCAGATCTTCTCGAAAACAATTGTTTGAAGGATTTCTTTTTTGTGTGTGTGATGAGAAAATGGATGAACCAGGGAAAATCAGAGTGAGTCTGGTGGAAACTAAGGGGACAGATGAGGTTAACAGAAGTGGAAGTGACTGGAGGCTTTCCATTTACTTAACAGATCATGACAACTGGCCTGAGGGCGCAGGAGACCTTTCTGTTGTCAAAAGGATCAAGGAGTCTTTGAAGCTCAAAGCTAAACTCTAAGCTGAAGAAACCAGTTGATCTTTATCCCTGAGTGCCTTAGCATCTTGAGAATGTACTTTTGTGCTTTTTATGTGATTTATATGGAAAAAAAAATTTCTGCTTTTTAAATGTTATCAATGATATCTGTGTAAAAGTTATTCCAGAAATAAATGCATTTTTATATCTCAACCATTGTCTTTATAACTGTGATTTAAAAAATTTTTAAGTAAGCTAGGTAGAGTGGCTCACCCCTGTAATCCCAGCACTTGGGCCGCTGAGACAGGTGTATTACCTGACCTCACTAGTTCAAGACCAACCTGAGCAAGAGCAAGACCCCATCTCTGAAAAATAGCTGGGCATTGTAGCAGGCACCTGTAGTCCCAGCTACCTGGGAGGCTGAGGTGAGAGAATCACTTGAACCCCAGAGTTTGAGGTTGTTGTGAGCTATGATGCCATAGCACTCTCACAAGGCCTTGGCACTCTACCAAGGGTGAGCAAGTGAGACTCTGTTTCAAAAAAAATTTTTTTAAGTAACGGAAATTAACATGTTTAAATGAGTTTACTTTCTATTTCTAAGAAATGTATTTGAAAAATGAAATAATTTGAAATCGATAATAATTAAAGGACTCATGAACTCCCAGAAGTTTTTTATTACTTAATTGTGAAGGTAGAAAATAAATATAATTTGTGGCATAACTGTGATTTTTACAACTACGATTATACAGAGACTTATCTTTCGTGGCAAATACTTTTGGATCAATAAAACCTTGTGGTAATGCTTGTGTAGATTGTTTTGTTCATCAAGTCAAATTTGTGTAACCTGTCAATTAAAAAATAATAGTTACATTTATTTTGTGGGCTTTTTCTGTGTGTTGATTTCCTATCCAGAAATATTTCCTTTTCTCCATGTATCTATTTGTATATGCAAAAACAAAATTAAAGTTAAATTTTATGCAACTATGTCAGGGTTCAGTATTCTCATTTGTTAGTTAGACGGTTATTTGTGAGATGCCATTAGCAAATTGCATATGTTCACTTTTTGACATGATTAATTGACCCTCTTTCTAATCACTGAGAAGCAATCACTCTCATCTGGGGTCTCCACAGTGTTGACATTTGTTTATTTCTGCTTTCACGGAGCCTGCCCTGAATAGTACTAAACTTAGCTACAATTCCTTGTTAGAAGTTCTTAACTATCAGTGGGGAATGATCATTGTCAGTATTCTAGAATCTTAAGTCTAGGCTCTAGGACTTTTGTATGCATCATAACAGTGTCCTGTCAATCATATTCTTGTGCTACTATCCTTGTAAACTTTGCTGTAGAGTGACTGTTGCTGAATGGGGCCTAATCATTCATGCAACAAATTATTTTGAACTCCTCCTATATACTTATCATTATGCCGGAGTCAGACATGCACTGACGACAGAAATATAAAGGGTGTCCATAAAGTTTTTGTGTAATTTGATATAGCCAAGTATTTTAAATTGCACGTGAACTTTATGGACACCCTGTATATGTATATATGCACATACACACATGCGCGTGCACACACACGCACACAGACGTGGGTCTTGCCTCATGGAGTTCACAACTAAAGTGTGAGAGAGCACACATGAGCCAACCATGAATCAAACCTCACTCATAAATTTAAAATTCCCAAGTGTGCTAAGGGTCACAAAGGATAAGGTCATGGTACACAAGGTGAATAACAGGAAGGAAAAGACACCTGGAGAAAAATAATTCTGTAACTATTCATGTTAAAGGAGTTTGTTGAGGCTTGATGCCCGTAACTCAGTGGTTAAGGGCGCCGGACACATACACTGAGGCAGGTGGGTTTGAACCGGACTGGGGCCTGCTAAACAACAATGACAACTGCAACAAAAAATAGCCAGGCGTTGTGGCGGGCGCCTGTAGTCCCAGCTACCTGGGAGGCTGAGGCAAGAGAATCGCTTAAGCCCAAGAGTTAGAGGTTGTTGTGAGCTGTGATGCCACAGCATTCTACTGAGGGCGACATAATGAGACAATCTCTTTTTTTTTTTTTTTTTTTTGAGAAAGAGTATCAATCTGTTCCCCTGGGTAGAGTGCTGTGGCATCACAGCTCACAGCAACCTCCAACTCCTGGGCTCAAGAGAGTCTCCTGCCT
>CAUYQS010111902.1:0-27859 GCA_963574585.1 Otolemur crassicaudatus | reverse complement strand
AGAGTGCCGTGGCATTACAGCTCACAGCAACCTCCAACTCCTGGGCTCAAGCGAGTCTCCTGCCTCAGCCTCCCAAGTAGCTGAGACCACAGGCGCCCGCCACGCTATTTTTTGGTTGCAGCCGTCATTGTTGTTTGGCGGGTCCAGGCTGGGGATTCGAACCCGCCACCTTAGGTGTACGTGGCTGGCGGTGTACGTGGCTGGCGCCTTAGCCGGTTGAGCTATAGGCGCTGAGCCTACCCTCCAGGTCTTATAAACTGGCCTACCTTCTGGATTTATATCCTCAGTCAGATTCAGGTTAAATAATTTTATTTATTTTTTTTGAGACAGAGTCTCACTCTGTTGCCCTGAGTAGAGTGCTGTGGCGTCCTAGCTTACAGCAACCTCAACTCTTGAGCTTAAGAGATCCCCTTGCTTCAGCCTCCCAAGGAGCTGGGACTACAGATGCCTGCCACGTCACCTAGCTGATTTTCCTATTTTTAGTAGAGATGGGGTCTCACTCTTACTCAGGCTGGTCTTGAACTCCTGAGCTTGGGCAATCCCCCTGCCTCTGTCTCCCAGAGTGCTAGGATTACAGGAATGAGTCTGTATGTTAAACAATTTTTGCAAGAACATCTCAGAGGTGACATGTCCTTTTTGGAGGCTGAATTGTTGCATTATTGGTAGTGCCAAGTCTGATACTGTCACCTGGATTGTAATCATCTCCCATGTAAGATGGTGAGCAAGCTCCTTGAGATTGGAGACATGCTGTTTTCTTCCTCACTTAGGCCCTGGAGGAGTGCTCAATGCACAGTAGGTAGGGGTAGTTCATTGTTTGAGTGAATGAGTGGACTTGCTGTTTGGGAGGCATAATAAGACGACTGAGAGGCTAAACTAGAAATGAGGGAGAATGGCAGAAGACTGGGCTGGAACCAGGTAATGATGGCCTCATAAGCCACCGTCTCCCTGTAGAATAGCCTACAACAGAGGCACAGATCCTGAAAAGTGTTTTGGGGAGGGCATCAACCAGAGCCTAAAGGCATTACCAAGGAATGATTTCTATGTGCAAGTGATCCAGGAAACTTTTCCCCTCATTCTGGCTCCTTGGGGATTTATAGTAGCTATAGAATGATACAAACTGGCCATTTCACTGCAGGTACATAGTTAAGATATTAGAAAAGCAGTTACTTTAGAAGTAGCATGGCCAGACTTTGTGATTTTAGGCAGAAATGACCACAGATGGATTTTTTTTGTAAAAATGTGCAGCTGCCATAGGATTTAAGTAGAACAACTTGAGAAGTGTTACCACTATTCCAATTAAAGAAACCACATGCAGCCTGTAAGTTCTCTGTTGGATCCCCAGTGCCTGAGAAGTACTCAAGCTATTTGGTAAGTAAATGCTGTTGTAGGCTGGGCACAGTGGCTTGCACCTGTAATCCTACCAGTTTGAGGGGGCCACGGTGGAGGGATCACTCAGGCCAGGAATTCAGAGACCAGCCTGAGCAAGGGTGAGACCTATCTTTACAAAAAACAGAAAAATTAGCTGGGCTGGATGGAGGTTGCCTGTAGTCCCTCCTGCCAGCTACTCAGGAGGTAGAGCAGGAGGCTTATTAGAGCCCAGGAGTTTGCTGTAAGCCATGGTGATGCAAATGCTCTCTATCTAGCTCAGGCAACAGACCAAGACCCTGTATCCAAAAAAAAAAAAAAAAAAAAAAAAAGAAAGAAAGAAAAAAAGGAAAGGAAAAAGGAACTTTTAAAAGAATGAGGAATCTCCAATTTAGCAGCTTTCAAAGATGCTCTGTTAATCAGAGAGGGTCCAATGTAACAGTGTATGCTCTCCATTACTGAAAAGGAGGGAATATTTGCCTGCCATGCCTGGAATGACCCAGAGCGACACAGACGGAACCAGCAACACTGGGTACCCAAACGTGGGGAGGCAGATGGGAGTGTGGACCCAATCCCAGATCTGACTCCCACTCGTCCACCACCCTCATCCCTCAGCTATGAGATTCTCTGCTGTGAGGGGCTCTTAACCTCAGTCCCTCGGCCTAGATGACGTTGCTTACTTACGACAGGGTCCTTGGTTCCCCCCCTCCACAAACCAGAAATTTCAGTAAAAGGAGAGTAATAATTTTACATGACTCAAACTGAGTATCATCAAGAGCCAGGCAAGATACACGTTACTACAACTCCCAAGAAAAAACACAGTGCTAAGAAAGTGACAGAATTGATGCTGAAGTGTGACAAATGGACACAATGTCAAACTGACCTTGGAGGACAGATTCTTCCATCCTCCAAAACAATTTAGAGAGGAATCCTTAGGGATGAAAAATTAGTCCCACATGCTGCTATCAGCTGATACATCTGATAATAAGCTAATGGAAGCAAAATAAATTTTTTTTGAAACACAAAAGTCCTTTTATCATGAATACACTCATTCCTCATACTGAAGGCAGGGGAGTGAAACTTTAGGTACACTGTTGGTGAAACCACTGTTTTTGATAGGCATGAATACCAATGACAAGTCAGATGAATCTTTAGAAATATTAAGCAATGGCAATATAAAAAGGCACTTTATAGACATCACTGGAAAAATGAAGATTGAGAAAAATACTGATTTTACAGATTTATTTCCAAAGAACAAAACACTTACACAATTTAAATACAAGTCCAACAGAATTACTCTGTCAAAGTCAGCAATAGTGGCAAAATGTCTCACTTTCAGACACTCGCCAGTTATCATCTGAGTCTTCTCTCAGCGAAGCAGAAGGGTCTGGGAAAGAAAAAACAAGTTCAGTGTTTCTTTTTGGTGTATTATTACTGACTTTAAGTGGCATCTTTAAGGTGCTAAATTCAGGGTAACAGTTAAAGACGCCAGTATGATTCCAAAAGGTTTATTTGATTATCCTACAGCCTAAATAACAAGACCTGATATTTACTGAGAGGCTTCTTACATTAGGCCTTGTATTACGGATGTACATACACTATACAGTTTTACTTTCACAAAAGCCCCAGGTAGATCACTATCCCCATTTTACACATCAGGAAACTGAAGCTTAAATCTTAGCACCCTGCATAAGGCTTACAGAGTGACAGAGCTAAGAATAAACTTAAGTGTCTCTGACTCCACAGTCTCCTCTTAAACATGAGGCCTCTATCACCTAGGCTGGATAACTGAAGAAGACAGGTCTGTGTTTATGAGAAGGACTAACAATCATGGGAGTCCTGTCCAGGATTGACTGCTCTCAATCTCTCATGAGGATGATCATCACTCTGGGGGGGGGGTCCCTTTAAGTGGCAAACTATTGAAAGGGGCTTGCATTTCATAACTAGTATGCCCTCCCACAGACCCACTCACTTTTGTAAAAAGAAAAAAAATGAAACAGTGAAAATTTGTCAAGAATTTCTTGTTTTTCTTGAGTTTCCTTTCTTTTATTATTATTTTTTAGACACAGAGTCTCACTTTGTCACCCTTGGTAGAGTGCAGTGGCATCACAGCTCACAGCAACCTCTAGCTCTTGGGCTTAGGTGATTCTCTTGCCTCAGCCTCCCGAGTAGCTGAGACTATAGTGCCTGCCACAATGCCCGGCCTTTTTTTTTTTTTTTTTTTTTTTGAGACAGAGCCTCAAGCTGTTGCCCTGAGTAGAGCACTATGGCATCACAGCTCACAGCAACGTCCAACTCCTGGGCTCAAGCAATTCTCCTGCCTCCGCCTCCCAAGTAGCTGGGACTACAGGCGCCTCCACAATGCCCAGCTATTTTTTGGTTGCAGCTGTCGTTGTGTGGTTGTGTCCAAGCTGGATTCGAACCCGCCAGCTCAGGTGTATGTGCCCTGGCTATTTTTTGGTTGCAGTTTGGCCGGTGCCGGGTCTGAACCCACCACCCTCAGTATATGGGGCCAGCACTCCACTCACTGAGCCATAGGCGCCGCCCTGAATTTCCTTTCTTGAAGAACCACAAACACCGGTAATCCCAGCCCTCTGGGAAGCTGAGGTGGGCAGATTGCGTGAACTCACGAATTTGAGGCCAGTCTGAGTAAGAGCGAGACCCCATCTCTAAAAATAGCTGGGCGTTGTGGCAGGCCCATGTAATACCAGCTACTTGGGAGGCTGAGGCAAGAGAATCATTTGAGCCCAAGAGTCTGAGGTTGCTGTGAGTTATGACACCACAGCACTCTAGTGGGGGCAACAAAGTGAGACACTGTGACCAAAAAAAAAAAAAAAAGAACCACTAATTCTATGGAGACCAGTACAATATACACTATCTGGGGAAGAGGCACACTTACAACCTTGACGGAAACTATACAAAAGAAATTCATGTAAGCAAAACATTTGTACCCGTGTAATATGTAATATTATGAAAAAAAAAATCTATGGGAGAATGCCATTTTATAAAAAAGACAGATATTTACCTGATTTTTTATTCATATACATCCTTCTTATCTGCAATGTAATCTACAATTTCTTGTGGACACATTAACTTTTCCGCATCTATATCAGGAATTTCAAACCCTAAAAGAAAAATTTACAACAACGTGAGTGTAAAAGAAAATCCTTTACAACTGCAAGCACCTGACCCTTCTATAATGCCTATATTTGTATCAAAAATTTCCAGCAACCCTAAATTCCATTTAGGTTGTGAGCCAGATATGGCATATGTATATCATGTTGGGTATACTGGTTTGGGGTTTTTAAAGACAGAATTCACATAATAAAAAATTCCCTCTTGTAAAGTATATAATCCAGTGGTTTTTCATATATTCAAAAGGTTGTACAACCATCACTATTATCTAACTCTAGAACATTTTCATCACCCCTAAAAGAAACCCAGTGCCCATTAGCAGCCCCTCTCCCTCATCCCCATTCGTGCAACCACAAATCTGTTTCTATGGCTTTGTCTCCGTTTGGCGTTTCATATAAAAGGAATCCTACAGGGCAGTATGTGGTCTTTCATGCTGCACTCCTTCTCTTAGCATGTTCTCAAGGTTCAATCATGTTGTAACATGTATCATTTCTGTCCTTTTTACGAACTATTGGGTTTTGATAGTTACTGAGTTACGTTTACTGAGTGATTACTTGGGGTCAAACACTGTGCTTACCATTTTATAAATAATCTCTAGCTTTAATTCACTTAACAATCCAAATCCTGAGTTTCCTACTATTATCTCCTTTGCTTTCCAGCTGAAAAACAGGCTTTGAGAGCTACAATTTAACTTATCCAGGCTTATGCATGGCTAAGTCCAATTCCAGACCTGGTATTCTTAACCACTATACAAACAATATGATCTCTCCAATCAGCATAACCTGTGAGGAATTTTAACTAAGACCTGCCCATAGGATGACACAAGTCCTGTGACTTCCTATTCAAACAACTAACCCAGACATAAGACATAAAGCCTCATAAAGGTCCTATTTGTAAAACAAACAATACCAAACAAAGATGACTTGGAGTGTGCGTATGAGGCATTATAGGGGACCAAGGCCACAGGGCTGTGTGTTTGTCTTGTCCTCTGCACACCTTGCTACTTCCACCTGGCTCTTGTTACTCTAATCATGAAGGGACTAAGGTGCTATGAGCATCTCCACAGGTGATACTCACCCTTCATTTTGGAACCCCTTCTTAAGAATCTGCTCCATACTCCTCTAGGCCTTTTCCAGTCATTCACCTATCAGTACCACACTCACAGGTCACTCTGTTAGCATGTATTAAGTGCTTACTGAATAAATGCATTGTCCCTAATGTTTATTTCACCTAAGAGTGGGCAGGTAGGGGAGCAGAGGTGGGGGTAAGTGGATGCTACTGCTTCTTTTTTTTTTTTTGATGCTACTGCTTCTATTAAGATTTTATTCCAATTCCATTCAGACTCCCAGCATTTCAGTTTAATCACCTAAAACAAGAATCACAAAATACAGACAGAAAAAATATAAGATGAAGCCAGTATTTTACCAAATTCATCTTCCATGGCCATGATAATCTCCACTTGGTCCAAACTATCTAAGCCCAGGTCTTTCATAAAATGAGAATTTACTGAAAGCTGCAAGAAAGGAATACCAAACACAAAAGTCCTTTTATCATGAATACACTCAAATTTATCATGAATACAAAATTTAGTCTCTGAACGCATTTGCTTCCCAAGGTAACAGTGCTATGATTCCACTCAATCATTACATGGAAGATACTTTTTTAAATGTAAAGAGGCCATAACCATCATTACATATTTAACCTGTGCTAGCATATACATGATGTGCTTTATTTGATCCAACTTTGTTTTTTTTTTTTTTTTTGGAGACGGAGCCTCAAGCTATCCCCCTGGGTAGCGTGCCATGGCATCACGCTCACAGCAACCTCCACCTCCTGGGCTCAAGCGAGTCTCCTGCCTCAGCCTCCCAAGTAGCTGGGACTACAGGCGCCCGCCACAACGCCTGGCATTTTTTGGTTGCAGCCATCATTGTTGCTTGGCGGGCCGGGCTGGGGATTCGAACCCGCCACCTTAGGTGTATGTGGCTGGCGCCTTAGCCGCTTGAGCCACAGGCGCCGAGCCCCAACTTTGTTTTGAAATGGTTAACTTATATGCAAACTTAATGAAGGACTTCACTCTACACATTTACTAAGATCTTTGATTACTGGTCTGAATGACATCTGAGGGACTTTGGTTTTTCTTGCTGCCTTACTGACAACTAAGACTCTGCACTTTACAAAGAGCAGACTATTGTAAACTGTAGGCAGTTTCCAATTACAAATTGTTTATTATAGCTCTGCCTTTAATTTAGAACTCAAGATCACCAGAAAGAAGTCTTCAAAAACCCCTATCAAAAACATGTTACCCACACAACAGATTCAGTTATTAAAGAAGGAATTTTTTGTGTATCACTATGAGAAAAAAATCCAAGAGTTAAAAAAAGCAAAGGGCAGAACAGTGTTTTAAAATATACTACCACTGGCTCAGTGCCCCTAGCTCAGTGGTTAGGGTGCAGACCACATACACTGGGGCTGGCAGGTTCATACCCAACCTGGGCCTGCTAAACAACTACAACAAAAAAAAAACAGCCAGGCATTGTGGTGAGTGCCTTTAGTCCCAGCTACTTGGGAGGCTGAGGTAAGAGAACTGCTTAAGCCCAAGAGTTAGAGGTTACTATGAGCTGTGATGCCAAGGCACTCTATTGAGGGCAACATACTGAGACTCTGTCTCAAAAAAAAAAAAAAAAAAGTGTACCACTTGCGTTTTTTAAAAAAGGTGGGAGATATAATATTCATACATGTGTGTATACTTCCCTACATATGCATTGTGTATCTCTGAAAAGGCACTTAAGAGGGTAGAACCATTGCATGTCTCCTAGAAGGGACTAGGTGGCTGGGAGCCAGGGAGACATTTTACTAAATATCCTTTTGGATCTAGTGCATTTTGTACTTTGTGATTAAATAGAAAAAAATTTAAACCACCATCAGTTACCTTCTCTGGGTCAATCTTGTCATACAGTTTCAAGACGTAAAGAACACGGTCCTTGATTCCCTCTAATGTCAAAGGGGGAGCGTCACTGTACTGGCAGCACAATTGTGTAACTTGACCTGGAACCTAGAACAAGGGCAGGAAGGAAACACTACCAATGAACCTGAAATGCCTCTGTATCAATGCACAAGCCTACAGATAGCTTTTCACAAAGGTTCTTCAGGTTTAGTGAACACACATCATCTGATTCTAATTGTGGCCATGAGATAGAGCAACTTGGGTGTGCTGGCACGTCTTTAATCCCAGCTCCTAGGGAGGCTGAGGTGGAAGGATCACATGAGCCCAAGAGTTCAAGTCCGAGGTTTGGAGTTCTTAAGGTGTTTCCTTATAGAAAGTAGATTTGCTTGTTGGGGCTTAGGTGAGTCTCAGCACAAAGGTCTATGAAAAATCATAATTAAAACACTGCTCAGAGCAGGAATGGTGCCTCATGTCAGTACTTAGCATTCTGGGAGGCCAAGGGCAGGTGGATCACCTGACATCAAGAGTTCAAGACCAGCCTGAGCAAGAGAGAGAGACCTCATCTCTACTAAAAATAGAAAAACTAGCCAGGAGTGATGGATGCCCATAGTCCCAGCTACCAGGGAGGCTGAGGCAAGAGGATCATTTTAGCCCAATAGTTCGAGGTTTCTTTGAGTTGTGATACTGTAGTACTTTACCCAGGGCATCAGAGTGAAGCTATGTCTCAATAAAATAGAAAAAGGAAGAAAAAAAAGAGAGGGAAATGGTATATGGCTGGGTATGGTGGCTCATGCTGTGACCCCAGCACTTTGGGAGGCCAAGGCAGGATAGCTTGAGGTGAGGAGTTCAAGACCAGCATGGGCAACATAGTGAGACCTTGTCCCTACAAAAAATAAAACACTAGCCAGTGGAGGTAATGCATGCCTGTGTAAAGCATACTCAGGAGGTAAGGTGGGAGGATTGCTAGAGCCCAGAAGTATGAGGCTGTAACAAGCTATGCCTGTGCTACTTCACTCCAACCTGGGCAATAGCAAAGTGACACCCTATCTCTAAAAGACAGAAATGGTACAGATAGAATTCATGCTAAAGAGACAGAGAAAGAAAAGCTGGGGGCCTGGGGGAGTTTGTATACGGCTATCCATGTGTCCTACCAGGTATAGCATTGTCCCCAGCAGCACTGTCAAGTACCTGTAGGGGCCAGATGGGCACCATGTGATTAAATCAAATAAAGGGGTATCTACGTGGAGGCCACATGCCAGTCTAAAGTGGGGTGCTGCAGGGAGGTCAGCAGGAGGCAGTAAGATGTGGTAGGCAAGAGGGCAGCGCCTGTGGCTCAAAGAGTAGGGCGCTGGCCCCATATGCCAGAGGTGGCGGGTTCAAACCCAGCCCCGGCCAAAAACTGCAAAAAAAAAAAAAAAAAAAAAAAAAAGATATGGTAGGCAAGAGCTCAGACTCTGGAACTAGAGTGCCTACACTTGCACCTCAGTGCTGACTCCTGCTGTTCCACCTTGGCAAGTGTCCAAACCCTGGGCCTGTCAGGAACCAGGCCACACAAGCAGGTACAGCTGCTGGCCAGGGAAGGAATGTGTATTTCCCACTGCTCTTATCACCACCTGAGCTCTGCCTCCTGTCAGATCAGTAGCAGCATTAAATTCTCACAGGAAGGCAAACCCTACTGTAAACTGCATGTGAGGGATCTAGGTTGTGTGCTTTTTTTTGAGACAGAGGGTCAAGCTGTTGCCCTGGGTAGAGTGCTGTGGTGTTACAGCTCACAGCAACCTCAAACTCTTAGGCTTAAATGATCCTCTTGCCTCAGCCTCCCAAGTAGTTGGGACTACAGGCACCTGACACAATGCCCAGCTATTTTTTGGTTATAGTTGTCATTGTTGTTTGGCAGGTCCGGGCTGGGTTTGAACCCACCAGCTCTGGTGTATGTGGCTGATGCCCTAGCGGCCCGAGCCCGTTGTGTGCTCTTTATGAGAGTCTAATGCCTGATGCTCTGAGATGGAGATGTAATGTGCTTGAATCATCCCCCCAAACCACACCTGTGTCATCCATTGTCTTCCATGAAACTAGTCCCTGGTGACAAAAAAGGTTGGGGACTGCTGACTTAAATCCTTCTGTGCCTCAGTTTCCTTATTTGTAAAGTGGGGATAAACAGCAGCACCGCAATCACAGGATTGTTGTGAGGCATCAGTGAGATAAGAGATTTAGCACACTGGTCTGCACACATACATAGGGCAAATGCTATTTAGGGTTATCTAGAAGGATCATGAGAACAACGACCTGCCTGTTAAATACTTTATCCTATTCCTTCCCTCTCATATCCTCCCTTCTGGTCTTTCAATTGATTCCTTATCAGTAAATCAGGATATGGTACTGCCCTAAGCACTTCAGCTCCCTTAGCTCTCGTGGCAATCCCAAGAGATGTATGGTACTATCACTCTCCCCCTTTGTAAATGAGGAAACTGAGGCAGAGTAAAATTAGGTTACCCATCCCCAGGCTTCCTGCATGGCCTCCTAGAGGGTCTTACTGCTCCTTCTGGGTCTCAGCTGTTTAAAGAAAAAAAGGGGGATATAGAATGTACAGGCACCTCCCCAAAGCCAACATGGGTTGTTCCTGGATCTATACTTAATCATATGCAACATAAACTGCCTCCTCCAGATGTCAGAGAAGGTACTGCTTGCAGGCCACTACCCTCTGGACTAGTAACTTAAGCTGATTAGTTTCCATCGGAATCCTTGTACTCCACTCAGGACCACCTGTGTCTGAGGGAAACTTAGAGGAAACTAAGGAAATGGCTTTAAAGGTCACTCTATGACTTGCCTGCCAGACAGCTATATCCAGGTAGCCCAGACATGTCAAACTTAGTTGTCTCCTAAACATCTGCTCACAAACCTCTATTCCCTCCCTGTCACCTGGGGCTCTAGCCAGAAATCTAGTGCTAACTTCCACTTTTCCCATTTTCTTACAATCCCATTTGCCTGGTAACCTACTTTGGTTGACTGGGAGGAAAGGTCTGGGTACCATACCACACAGAACTGCTAGAAATTCTTTCATGCTCTGACTGCTAGAAAGTTTAGGTTTGGGGCTGCCTGGATCAAAGCACTACCCTTGTTGTTTATTCCTGTTTTATAGCTGGTGTTTTTATTTATTTTTTATTAAATCATAAACACAGAGATCACGTATACATTAATGCATTTATGGGGTACAATGCGCTGATTTCGTATACAATTTGGAATGCTTACATTGCACTGGTTAATATATCCCTCACCTCATTTACTTAATTACTGTGTTAAGACATTTACACTTGGGCAGCACCTGTGGCTCAGTGAGTAGGGTGCTGTCCCCATATACCAAGGGTGGCGGGTTCGAGCCCAGCCCCGGCCAAACTGCAACAAAAAAAAAAAGGCTGGGTGTTGCGGCGGGAACCTATAGCGTCAGTTACTTGGGAGGCTAAGGCAAGATAATCACCTAAGCCCAAGAGCAGGATGTTGTACTCTACCGAGGGCAACAAAGTGAGACTCTGTCTCTAAAAAAGAAAAAAAAGAAAAATTTGCGCTATAAAGTGAAAAATCTGTAGTGATGTACAATGGCATAAGATTCCAAAGAACAAATGAAATTCTCTAATTTTACATCTTTAAAAGTTTATGAAAATATAAAAAAATTATCAGAATGTATTTGTACAGTCAAATAAATTAGCCAGATTTTTTTCTATGTCATGATGCATAAGTACTTAAAAAATACATGACAGGAAGCAATATATTGTATTTCACAGTGAAAAGCTTTCTATTTTGTTTGTAGTTCTTGAACTAAATCAACCTTTTCCATCTCAGACATCACACAAATATTGTTCCATTTACAATGACAAATTTTAAAACCTATCACCTGACAAGTCCAGCAGTTTGGGGCTCAGTGCAGCTGCCTGGGATCCAGGGAGGACTGCTCAGGTGGGAAAATTCCACAAACAAAATCTTCCTGATTGTTCAGATCAAAGAAATCCCACCCCACCACCTTTTAAAGTACACCTAATTTGGGCTGTGCCTGTGGCTCAAAGGAGTAGGGCTGCTGGCCCCATATGAGGGAGGTGGCGGGTTCAAACCCAGTCCTGGCCAAAAACTGCCAAAAAAAAAAAAAAAAAAAAGTACACCTAATTGGTTCATTTTCATCAGGTTGGTAAAACTTAAACATTTTCCAATATATTGTTATTTAAATGCAACAATTTCTATTATGACAGATGCTGCTTTTAATCATGTTTCTGAAAAAAATTTGTAAGGTGATACATAAAAACACCTGGTGACTTTTAAAAATCGTCATCCAGGCCCCATTTCTAGATTCCGATTAATTCAGCCTGGGCATCCTTATTTTTTATTTTAACACGCAGTCAAGGTTGAAATCACTATTACATGAAGTCCTTGAGTTTGAAAAAAGGTTTCATAATTTGACCTTAGGAGTCTATCCTACCTTAAGGCAGTAGTTCTAATCTTGACTGCATTTCAGAGTCAACCTGAGAACTTAAAAAAAAAAAAAAGCCATGCCAGGGTCTCATCATAGAGAAGTAAATCAGCGAGAAGGAAAGGGGAGCAAGGAATTTATTCTAAGTTACCAGGTGATTTGAATGTGCAGCTAGGGTTGAAAATCACTGCCAACCCACCTCAGTGAGTTGCTGTCTTCCACATATTTTTCATCAGATAAGAAAGCTACATACAACTTGTTTCCTAGCTTTACTTACAGTAGGCCCAGTAGGCAAAGGTGCCAGAGGAAAATTAAAACAGAATTGAGAACTGCTCTGGACAAGAGTGTAGGCCAGTGTGGCTTCCTCTTTGCACCGATACCATTACAACTAACGGCGGCCAATACTGTGAAAGTCTACTAACCATTGCACTAGGGGCTCTATCCTTATTATCCCGTCTAAAATCTCACTGCCGCACCACAAGGTAGAGACTAGTATCCCAATTTTGCAGTTTAGTCTTAAGGATTGGCGAAGTTACGACAGTTGTCCAAAGTTTCGGAAAGGGGCATCCAGCATTTGAACTCAAGCATCTGTGCTCTTGCTCGTAATCATTAGGTCACCTGGCTTCCTGGCAGGTGTAAAAACCAAACACCATTAAGCAGCAGGGCTGGGGAGTGAGCCAACCGTCCCCTGGGTCGCCCCTACCTGCAGTAGGCGCGGCCCGGCTGCCCAGTTTCCCACCCCCACTTCCGAGCGGGCCAGATCCCTGACCCCTGCCAAGCCCCAGCAAAGTCACCGCGAGTCACCTGCGCGAGCACCGAGGACGGCTGCGAAGCCCCGGGCCTTGTCCGGCTCCCCGCGAGGCACAGAACAGTGCTGAGCGGTCGGGCCGCAGTTAGCGTGGGAATCCGGGGCAGCGGCGCGAAGGCCGCGGGCAGGCGGCGGACACAGGAGTAAAGGACACGAGCCGCCATGGCTACGCTGACCCAAGATGCACTGCGCTGCTGCCTCCAGCCCAGGATTCCTCTCTGACCACGCGCAGGCCACGTACAGAGCGGCGCTTCCAGGAGCCGCTGGAGGTGGCGGCTCCTGGCGGCTCCTGATGGAATTGCATCCTTCTGGCCGCGCTGTGCAGCTTTTCAGGTTCGCAGGGGAATGGGAGGCTTCTTGCCAGACGCCTCTTTCCCTAAAATCGTAGATAGAAGAAACTTATTTTTATTTCTTCTGTTAAAGTTCTGGGCTCGGCACCTGTGGCTCAAGTGGCTAAGGAGCCATCCACGTACACCCAAGGTGGAGGGTTCGAATCCAGCCTGGGCCTGCCACCAAAAAATAGCCAGGCGTTGTGGCGGGCGCCTGTGGTCCCAGCTACTTGGGAGGCGGAGGCAGGAGACTCGCTTGAGCCCAGTAGTGGAAGGTTGCTGTGAGCTGAGATGCCACAGCATTCTACCCAGGGGAACAGCTTGAGGCTCCTGTCTCAAAAAAAAAAAAAACTCTGAAATACACATTTACTCAGTTTTTGAGGCCACTTGTCTTCTATAGGTATTAATATTTAATAAGTCAAAAACTCAGTATAAAATAAGAATGTGGGGCGGAGCCTGCGGCTCAGTGGGTAGGGCACCAGCCCCACATACCGAGAGTGGAGGGTTTGAACCCAGCCTCAGCCAAACTGCAACAAAAAAAGTAGCTGGTGCCTGTGGCTCAAGGACAGGGTGCCGGCCCCATATGCCAGAAGTGGTGGGGTCAAGCCTGGCCAAAAAGGGCAACAAAAAAAAAATAGCCAGGCGGTGTGGTGGGCGCCTGTAGTCCCAGCTACTCAGGAGGTTGAGGCAAGAGAATCACCTAAGCCTAGGAGGTTGCCGTGAGCTGTGATGTCACAGCGCTCAAAAAATTTCCAAAGATAACACCATGTTAGTACTTTAACAATTTCTCTCCCAGATCACTTAGGTCAGTGGTTTTCAACCTTCCTAATGCCATGAACCTTTAATACAGTTCCTGTGGGTCACGACCCACTGGTTGAGAACCGCTGATGAAGGCAAAGGTGAAGGTGATGTACCTGGTAAAGCTGTCGTTGACTCAAAAGTGACTCTAGTGACAGTGCAGACACTAGCATTAAGGATGTATGTGAGACTGAAAAATGAAAGTATTTCTCAATTAGGATGTTTAATAGGCTTATATTACTTGTAGTATGTATGTGAAAATAAATTACAAATAGCGTAAAAAGAATTACTGTCTAGCTAAAGATAAAAGACAAAAAGAAACAACTGGGTTCTGAGATTCTAGTTAGAGATAAAAAAGAGAAAAGTATACTACATATTAGTATACTTAGTTGAAATTTACTCTTACTGTGTAAACACTATCAATTAAATATTCTAATGGGATTAGTTCTTATTTCTTAAAGTGATCTTAAAGGTAAAAAAAGAATATGACAAGCAGAATGTATCAAAATAAATATTTATTGACATTTGAAGCTTTATGTACACCTTAAAAAGCATATGTGCAAATGTGGGAATTACAGAAATCAACTTAAAATCCTTTTCGCCAAGTATAAATGAACATTCAAGATCAGTAGTGCCACCACCATCAGAATAAAAATATAAGTCTATCTGGATGTATATACAATAATTATTATAAAGATCACTTAGATATTCTCCTTTATGCTTACAACTCCAAAAAATAATAAGACAAATATATCCAGAGAATTGTGTTTCCATCTTGCACTAATTTATGAGTAGTGGTATATAAATATATTCCCATCTTTTTGTCCAGCCAGCAAACGAGAATCTGTAACTGACCATTTCACAAAAGACCAATTTTGGTCAGCAATAGGTGGAAGGAGGGCAGTGCAATGACCAAGAAGTAAGTCCCAAATGACAATTGTTCCAGAAGTCAAGACTGCTGCTGCACAATGATCTTTCACATCACCTTCCAGGAATCTGTTAGCAAACAGAAAAGAAACAATTCAGACCACATATCCAAAGAATAATTTTTTTTCTCTAGGAGACACGTTCAAAGCTAATTTTGTTGTAAATTGGCCAAAATCATGCTCCCCTGATGATTTTTTTTTTTTTTTGAGGCAGAGCCTCAAGCTATCACCCTGGGTAGAGTGCTGTGGCATCATAGCTCACAGCAACCTCCAACTCCCAGGCTTAAGTGATTCTCTTGCCTCAGCCTTCCAAGTAGCTGGGATTAGAGGCGCCCGCCACAACGCCTGGCTATTTTTTGATTGCGGGTGTCATTGTTGTTTGGTGGGTTAGGGCTGGATTCAAACCCACCAGCTCTGGTGTCTGTGGTTGGCACTTTAGCCGCTTAAGCTACCAGCGCAGAGCCATGTTCCCCTGAGGATTAACAGGAACAAAAATCCCTGTAACTATTAATGGCTACATTTGCAATTCTAGAGGAACTGGCTAGTGTGTTGCAGTTCTGTACAGAATCCCTTGTCTAATCCCTGACTGTCTCTCTGATGCATTTTAAGGAAGGCTAGCTCATGATGGCCTTCCTTCCATTCTTCATACTCTCAAATCAACCTCACCTCAGTGTCTTTGCTTTTATTGACAGGCACTAGCCACAGATTTTAGCACCAGTGGGTTCTTTTCATTATTCAGGTCTATCACCTCCACAGAAAGGTCACATCTAATCTGCTATCTGAAATAGCACAAACATATACTATATTCTGTTCTCTTCTCTAATACATTATCTATTTTATCTTCATAGCACTTTTCTTTGCTTTCTTTTCTTTTTTTTGAGAAGGAGTCTCACTATGTCACTCTTGGTAGAGTGTCATGGCATTACACCCACCTATTTTTTTGTTGTAGTTGTCATCATTGTTTAGCAGGCCCAGGCTGAGTTTGAACCTGCCAGCCCTGGTGTATATGGTTGGTACCCTAACCACCGGGCTACGGGCACCGAGCCTTCATAGCACTTTTCACTATGTGAAAGTATCCTATTTCTGTATTTGTGGGTCTCTATGCCATAAAAACATAAGCATCACAAAGCAGAAACCTAGTTTTTAATTTTTACTTATTTTTACTTTATTTATTTAAGACAGAACCTCAGAGAGCTGCCTTGCTCCTTTTTTTTTTTCTGCAGTTTTTGGCTGGGGCTGGATTTGAACCCGCCACCTCTGGCACATGGGACCAGCGCCCTACCCCTTTGAGCCACAGGCGCTGCCCTTTTTTTTTTTTTTTTTTTGAGACAAAGTCTCACTATGTTGTCCTTGGTAGAGTGCCATGGTGTCACAGCTCACAGCAACCTCAAACTCTTGGGCTTAAGCAATTCTCTTACCTCAGCCTCCCAAGTAGCTGGGAATATAGGCACCCGCCGTAACGCCTGGCTATTTTGTTGTTGTTGTCTTTGTTTAGCAGGCCCAGGCCAGGTTCGAACCCACCAGCTCCAGTGCACGTGGCCGGTGCCCCAACTGCTGAGCTCTGGGCACCAAGCCAAGAGAGCTGCCTTGCTCTTTTTTACCCTATGAGGGCACAGCTGCAAGTTTCATCTAAGAACCAGAAAATGAGCCTTTCACCAGACACCAAATCTGTCAGTGCCTTAATATGAAGACTTTTTGGCCTGGAAAACTGTGATAAATAAATTTCTGTTGTTTATAAACTATCCAGGCTACAGTATGTCATAGCTGCCTGAATGGACTGAGACATCTTCCTCCAAGAATGTCACCAAATACCAAATAGGCTCGCAAGGTTTACTGAACAAATGTATTTGAAAAGTGAGAAAAGAAATGCTTGGTCAAGTTATTTATCTTTATCTTCAACTTCTAGGCCAATGACTACGGTTCTCTCTCCATACCCAAGGAAGCAAGTTCTATGTGCAAAAACATTCTGCAGATAATAACTGTGAGGTTGTTAAGAACATCTGCAGAAGCTGGCTAAGTGCACAGAGATAGAGAATGTCTGTCTGAACATGTATTAATAAAGTAAGCGTTGTATAAGGTCCAAAGAAACATGCATGGTAACTATGAAGATTCCTTATCCTTGTGAGTTATGACAGCCAGACTTTGTGATCTTGATTTCTAAGTATCTTTCCAATCTTTGCTTCTCTCTCTCTTTTTTTTTTTTTTTGAGACAGAGTCTCACTCTGTCACCCTGGGTAGAGTACCATGGTGTCATATTTCAAAGCAACCTCAAACTCTTGGGTTTGAGCAGTCTTCTTGACTCAGCCTCCCAAGTAGTTGGGACTACAGGCGCCCACCATGTTTTTCTATTTTTAATAGAGACAGAGTCTTGCTCTTGTTCAGGCTGGTCTCAAACTCCTAAGCTTGGGCAAATCTACCCTCCTTGGCCTCCCAGAGTGCTAGGATTACAGGGATGAGCCACCATGCTCAGCCCTAATTTCAAACATTAATAAAGGCAGTCTTGACTGGGTGCAGTGGCTCACACCTGTAATCCTAGCACTCTCGGAGGCTGAGGTGGGAGGATCACTTGAGGCCAGGAGTTCAAGATCAGCATGAACATGAGCAAGAACTTGTCTCTATTAAAAATAGAAAAACTCAGCTCAGTGCCTCTGTTCACGTGGCTAAGGTGCCAGCCACATACACCTGAGCTGGTGGGTTCGTATCCAGCCTGGGCCCACCAAACAACAATGATAGCTGCAACCAAAAAATAGCTGGGTGTTGTGGTGGGTGCCTGTAATCCCAGCTACTTGGGAGGTGAAGGCAGGACAATCGCTTGAGCCCAGGAGTTTGAGGTTGCTGTGAGTTATGATGTCACAGCCCTCTACCCAGGGCGACAGCTTGAGGCTCTGTCTCAAAATAAATAAATAAATAAATAAAAAACTCGCTGGGCATTGTGTTGGGCGCCTGTAGTCCTAGCTACTCAAGAGACTAAGGTAAGAGGATCTCTTGAGCTCAAGAATTTGAGGTTGCTGTGAGCTAGGATAACCAAGGCACTCTACCCAGGGCGGCTGAGTGAGACTCTGTCTCAAAAACAAACAAAAAAAAAAGAAAAGAAAAGAAAAGAAAAAGTAGAAAAAAGAAGCTGCGCATTGTGCATGGCTATAGTCCCAGCTACTCAGGAGGCTGACACAGAAGGATGGTTTGAACCTAGGAGTTTGAGGTTACTGCAAGCTACGATGATACCACTGCACCTCTAACCAGGTGACAGGGTAAGACTGTGTCTCAAAAAAGAAAAAAAGAAGGTAATCTTTAGGAATTATATGTTCAGATACTGTTGGTTGACCTAACAGTATCAGCAGAATTTCTAAGCTCTATACACCTCAGAAAACTCTTGGGATGTGTCAGTGGCATCAATCAATAGATAAATATTTATGAATAAATACATAACAACAGCTTGCATGATGGAGGCATAGTCAGATTTCAAAATGAAGAATTGTTTATAAAGTACATTCAGAACTTCCTGAGTTTAGGTTTTATGGTTAAGAATGTAACTTGGGAGATTTTTGAAGAGAACATTCATTACTCTGTTTTTATTTAAAATGTTTTCCTCATGAGAAAATGAAGGGTTTGAATACATATTAATAAACCTATCCCTGTACATGCATATCATGGAATACTAGTCAGCCATGAAAAGATGCTGACTTCACATTTTTTGTAATATCTTAGATGGAGTTGAAACACATTCTTCTTAGTGAAGTATCACTAGAAAGGAAAAGTAATTATCCAATGTACTCAATACTAATATGAAGCTAGTGGATGATCTGATGCATGTGCACACAGGAGAAAAATGCATGTCAATTCAGATTGGGGGGAGCAGTAATAACGGAGGCGGAAAGGATAGGGGGTGCTCTCATTGAACGGGCATGGTGTGGGGATGTCTGCCACACTTTTTGTGTGTGGGACACAACCACAAGAGGAACTCTACCTAACAAAATCAAACATTTTGACCTGGTTCTTTGTACCCTCACATTAACCTGAAATAAATTTACTTTAAAAAAAAAAGTCCCATCCCCATCAGGATGTAGGGAATCTGGGGTTTGACTCACGTCCATTAAACTTCATTCTACTTCTTAACATTTTCTTTTGTTCTGTAGTATTGCCTGTTTTCCATTCATCTAAGTGACACAAAAATATCTAGTGTTTGTATCTGCACAATGCCTTTTAAAATGTTGCACCCTCTGAATAGTAGTTACCCACACACTTGCCTTCCAGCCTGCCCTTGAGGAAGACAGTACAGCATCACTCTCATATTCAGGGTCGTCTTTGGGTTAATCACAACCAATTGAAACACAGGACTTCCCAACGACTCACTCTCTTTGGCACAAGGATGACTCAGAATAACAAATAGGAGCCCCTAATTAGGAGAAAAATTAATAATCAAATAGACACTCAAGAGTACGGTGAAGAAAAGGGTTGGCAGAAATGAAACCAAAGAATCACACTGGCTACATTGTTTACTTTTCTTTTAGGCAGGAACTAACTATTGAGACTATAAGCAGCTGGATTTTTCGATTCTCTAGCATAACGGTCCCAATGTTTTCCTCAGCTAATCTTGCCAGGTAAGAATCTAGTTGACTAATCACTTTTCTTTGTGACATTTCATTCATTCATTTGAGGAAAATTTGGCAAGAGAATATGTAAACTTGTACAGGGAGTCTTCTAGTTAGAAATATTAATTTGTGGCTTGGTGCCCATAGCACAGTGGTTACAAGCCACAACCTGGCCCAGGCCAGCTAAACAACAATGGCAACTGCAACAAAAAAATAGCTTGGCATTGTGGCAGGTGCCTGCAGTTCCAGCTACTTGGGAGGCTGAGGTAAGAGAATCGCTTAAGCCCAGGAGTTTGAGGTTGCTGCGAGCTATGATGCAACAGCACTCTACTGAGGGTGACATAGTGAAACTCTGTCTCAAAAAAAAAAAAAAAGGAAATATTCATTTGTAAGCTGATTTTGGAAAATTCCAATTTTGTTTTCCCATAAGAACAATTTTTTTTTTTTTTTTTTTGAGACAGAGCCTCAAGCTGTCTCCCTGGGTAGAGTGCCATGGCTTCACTGCTCACAGCAACCTCCAACTCCCAGGCTCAAGCGAGTCTCCTGCCTCAGCCTCCCAAGTAGCTGGGACCACAGGCGCCCGCCACAATGCCCGGTTATTTTTTGGTTGCAGCCATTACTGTTTGGCAGGCCCGGGCTGGATTTGAACCCGCCACCTTAGGTGTATATGGCTGGCGCCTTAGCCGCTTGAGCCACAGGCGCCGAGCCAAAACAATCTTTTAAGTGGTGACCAGATTCTCAGGCTAATCACAAGTAGCCTATTTAAAACCCAGATACTGCTACTCTCTTATACTAAGAGTAAAGGTGACAAAAATAGAGACCATCATCTATGGCTGTCTCTGTGGGAAAATATGTTAAAGATATTGCTCAGCTTTAAAATTACAGGTTCTGGCTTGGCACTTGTAGCTCAGCAGCTAGGGGACTGGCTACGTACACTGGGGCTGGTGGGTTAGAACCCGGCCTGGGCCTGCCAAACAACAATGGCAACTGCAACAAAAAAATAGCTGGGTATTGTGGCGGGCACCTGTAGTCCCAGCTACCTGGGAGGCTGAGGCAAGAGAATTGCTTAAGCCCAAGAGCTGGAAGTTGCTGTGAGCTGTGATGCCACAGCACTCTACCAACAGCAACATTATGAGACTTTCCTTCAAAAAAAAAAAAAATTACAGGTTCTGATAATAACATGTGTGCATCCATATATATGTAGATGTATGTTAGTTCTTTTTGGATATAAAATGAGAAAAATAAAACTATAGGAACATCTTATAATTAGTAGCATTCATTTTCTACTTCATATATTTCTAAAATGATTAAATTTATCAGTAAAAATGAATTACTTTTATTGTTTAGAAAACAACTGAGAATTTTAAAATGTTACATTCTATACACTTAACAAGGGGTTGAAAACCCATGGCCAATAAAGCAAATCGAGTCCAATGCTTATTTTGTATGGTCCATGAGCTGAGAATTCGGGTTTTTTTTTTGAGATAGAGTCTCTCTCTGTCACCCTGTAGAGTTCTATAGCATCATAGCTCACAGCAACTTCAAACTCTTGGGCTCAAGTGATCCTCTTGCCTCAGCCTTCTGAGTACTTGGGACTAAAGGCATCAACCACAATGCCTGGCTAGTTTTTCTACTTTTTTGTTTTTAGTAGAGACTCTTGAGCTCAGGCAATCAGCTCACTTTGGCCTCCCAGAGCGCTAGCATTACAAGAATATTTTTTCACATTTTGAAATGGTTGAAAAAAAATCAGAATAATATTTTGTGACATGTGAAGATTATATGAAATTCAAGTTTCAGTATCCATAAAGGTTTATTAGAACATAGCTCTATGCATCATTTACATATTGTCTATGGCTTATTTTGCAAAAAAATGGCTGAGTATTTGCAATAGAAACCATATGGACAACCGAGCTCAAATATTTGCCATCTGGTCCTTTATGGAAAATGTTTACTGAAACAGTAGTGCAAATAAACAACAAACCATTATTTCTAAAGGTTGACTTTATGGAGGACTTTTACTTACTATCTTACACATTTCTGGGTTAAATATTTTAATATCAAATACTATGAATGTTGTAGTATAAAAGATATAAAATTAATTAAATGCATTAATACATTCTAGCAAAAAATTTAATCCTCTTATTTAAAAGATGAAAAAAGTTAGGCTCAAGATATATGACAGATTATCTGAGACCACACAGTTTTTTAATTCAATTCCATAGTTCCTGCTATGCTAGGGAAAGATGTACTCTTTGCATTCAGAGCCTCTGGGTGCTTATATTATCAAGATTGCCACTGACAGTAGGCAAGTCGTCTCTACAGGAGGCCTGAGCCTGGTGC
This sequence comes from Otolemur crassicaudatus, assembly GCA_963574585.1. NCBI lineage: Eukaryota > Metazoa > Chordata > Mammalia > Primates > Galagidae > Otolemur > Otolemur crassicaudatus. The sequence continues at coordinate 6,169 of CAUYQS010111902.1, read as the reverse complement.
TGTTGCCTCTGCTTGTGGCTTCAATGGTAGATACGCAAGTAGTTATTCCTCAGTTCTAGACAACTTCTATTAATCTGTTCAGATGTCAAAACTAGACTGTAAGCCAAGACTACTATCATGATGGTTAAACACTGGTTTTGGTTCTACATGAGACCACTACAGCTTAAGAGGAAAACATGCTTAGGACCATTTAATCATCCTGTCTAGGTGTACTCTTCACATCACAAATCACATATGGCAATATGGCTGGGAATCAAGTCTGATAATAGGCATAATATTTCCCAGTACAAATTCACAGGTAGAAATAAATGTTTGCTTTTGAGTTATACAGCCAGGAAATTTATCAAACAATTACATTGTACCAACGCTTATTTTCATCCATAAATTTCAAGAAAGAACAAACACTGCTATCCAATTTTGAAAAAACGGGCAATAAGAAAGGTCTTTTAATTATTGTTTACACTTAGTAAGACCAATTAACACCCAAAGTAAATACTAAATGGTCCCGGCCAATCATTACTTACCATTTCTGAATAGGCTTTGTGACATACTGAAGCTTGGTAAGAATCATCAATGTGCATCTTTTTCAGAAGTTGACCAGTTTTTAAATTCCTTAGATACCAAAAATAAACCAATCACATTCTTTAACAAATTAATTTTCACATAATATTCTCTTATCCATCACTGCATCCTTTAGGTGACCAATGGAACACTAAGGGACCTAGTATCTTAGCTTTGTTTAGTCACAGGTTCAGCTAAAAGTAGCTCTGATAGATTAATTTTGCTGATTGTTTAATTTGACAGATTAGCCTTATGTTGAATCTGCTATGCCATTAGAGATAAATCTCTCCAAACCCCATGTGTTGTTCATTATTTCATTTAACTTGGTCTTGGTATATAATATAGCACTACCATGATTTTGTGACACTTCTCGTTAGGTCTAATTTTTCCATGGAAGATAATGGCCAGTAAACCAAATCTGGGTGGGTAAAAGACTACACCTAAAAAAGTTATATGTCTCTATTATGTGTATTTATACTAGAGCTAGACCAAGATAAAGGAGAGTGAAGAGATGACTGAGATGGGGTTAAAAGAAGGAAAAAGAAAGAACGGGGTGAATATAAAGAAGAAAAAAGACCAAGTTTGTTGGAATCACTCTCTAGCTTATTGATGATTTGTGTATTAATAATTGTCATGTTACTCTACTGATGAAAAACATTCAGTTGGCTACCATTATTTCTAAGATAAGCCTGCGTTCCTTTTCAGGGTATTTATAACCCTCGTGAATCCAGGAGTGCATTATTACATCAGTACTCACTGTTCCAATCGCTTAAAGCTTTCTATCTGTGGAATGTATTATATACATCTAGACCTTTGCTCAAACTAGCTGCTCCAATACCTTCTCCATTACTCACCAATTCCCCCCCATTCCTTAAGGCCTGGATTATGTCCCACTCCCCTCCATGCTGCACTAACTCAATTTAGACTCTCACTCCTCCTTGTCTACACCAGTGCGAAGTCATCTCTCCTCCTCTAATTCTGTCCATATGCCTCGTTTTATATTTTTTTTTTTTTTTTTTTTTGAGACAGAGCCTCACAGCAACCTCCAACTCCTGGGCTCAAGCGAGTCTCCTGCCTCAGCCTCCCAAGTAGCTGGGACCACAGGCGCCCGCCACAACACCCGGCTATTTTTTGGTTGCAGCCGTCAGTGTTGTTTGGTGGGTCTGGGCTGGGGATTCGAACCTGCCACCTTAGGTGTACGTGGCTGGCGCCTTAGCTGGTTGAGCTATAGGCGCCGAGCCTCGTTTTATATTTAATACATACTGAAATAGAAATAATGCCTTCATTCTACCAATACTAAGTTTTCTCTAGGCCAGGTACTGAAGAGGCTGGGCATGGTGGGTTATGTCTGTAATCACAGCACTTTAGCAGACCAAGATGGGAGGACTGCTTGAGGCTAGGAGTTCAAGACTAGCTAGAGCAAGAGACCCTGTCTCCATAAAAAATAAAAAAATTTGCTGGACATGGTGGCACGTGCCTGTAGTCCCAGCCACCTAGGAGACTGAAGAAGGAAGACTTGGGCTTGAGACCAGGTGTTTGAGGTTGCAGTGAGCTATGATGACACAACTGTACTCTAACCCAGACAATACAAGACCGTCTCAAAACAAAACAAAAACAAAAGAAAACAACAACTAAAAAACACCAGTAGCAGGAAAATTAAATTTGCATGTGCATATACAAGGTTTTCCTCCTATCAGGTCTACCAGAATACGTTTATCCCTTATTGAGTTTAGCATAATTGTTCATTACCCAAATCCCAAGTCACTTTGTCCAAATCTCTAATCACTCTGATATTGTGTAAACTACAAAGAAATTGTAAATGAAATCTTATATCCCAAGGTTTATACTAGGTTTTAGGGGGCTTGGGACCAAGATTCATATCTGATTCATCTCTGTATCTCAGAGAATAATGCATAGAGACCCAAATATCTGTTTAATGTTTAAAAAATGTTGAATGTGGCTTGGTGCCTGAAGCACAGTGGTTATGGTGCCAGCCACATCCACTGAGGATGGCAGGTTCGAACCCAGCACAGGCCACTAAACAACTGAAACAAACAAAAAAAGCCAAACATGGTGGCAGGTGCCTGTAGTCCTAGCTACTTGGAAGGCTGAGGCAAGAGAATCACTTAAGCCCAAGAGTTTACGGTTGCTGTGAGCCTCCTGAGTAGCTGGGACTACAAGTACCTGCCACCCTTGGTATATGGCCGGCGCCCTCCTCACTGAGCTACAGGCGCTGCCCCATTCCTAAATTTCTTATTAAACTTTGCAACAGTGTAAGTCAAATCAGGGACATGTTAGTTCAAATGTATGGAGATAATGCCATGAAGAAAATGCCAGTGTACAAATGAATTAAACATTTTTTTTGAGAAAAAGGAAAGTATCCCTGATGAAGAGAGGTCAGGGCAGCCAGTAGTCCAGTAATGAGCAGAACTGACAAAAACATTGCAAAAATTAGTGGAATTACGCATCAAAATCATCGGCTGACAGTGAGAAGCACAGCAGACCAAGTTAACATCAATAGAAGAACAGTAAAATCTTGATTTCACTGGGAGCAGGGACAGGGCTGACTTGAGAAAGGTGTGGCTCTTGCATCACAACAATGTACCAGCTCACACAACACTGTCTGTGAGGGAGTTTTTAGCCAGTAAACAAATAACTGTATTAGAACACCCTCCCTACTCACCTGATCTGGCCCCCATGACTTTTTTCTTTATCCAAAGATAAAGAAAATATCGAAAGGAAGACATTTTGATGACATTCAGGACACTAAGGGTAGTATGATAATAGCTTTGATGGTCACTCCAGAAAAATAGTTCCAAAACTGCTATAAAGGGTGGACTGGGTGCTGGCAGTGGTGCATAGTTTCCCAAGGGGAGTACTTTGAAAGTGACCATAGTGATATTCAGCAATGAGGTATGCAGCACTTTTTCTATGATAAGTTCCTGAACTTAATTGTCAGACCTCACTCATACTGTTAGATAAAGGATAGAATGGGCTCAGCGCTCGTAGTACAGTAGTTATGGCACTGGCCACATACACCAAGGCTGGCAGGTTCAAACCCTGCTGAGGCCAGATAAACAACGACAACTGCAACAAAAAAAATAGTTTGGCGGTGTGGTGGGCACCTGTAGTCCCAGCTACTTGGGAGGCTGAGGCAAGAGAATTGCTTAAGCCCAGGAGTTTGAGGTTGCTATGACCTGTGGCACCATGGCACTCTACCAACGGCGACATAATGAGACTCTTTCTCAAAAAAAAAAAGAAAGATAAAGGGTTGAACCAAGGGATTGGGAGAAGGGAGATCAAGAGTACGGCAAAGCTGGAGAGAATTTTGCAATAGAGGATTAGGTAGGTGCAAGCTGAAGAAAAGCAAATGTGGGGAGTGAAGCTTTTATCGGGGGTGAGGGTAGGGCTGGCAGAAAAAGTGTTTACAAAGTAATAGAATAAAAAATGATCTGGAGGTTGAATACTGATGAATGGCAAAGAGACTGATTACTAGATTATATCAATAGTCTGGGAGCCAAATAATGAAGGTTTGGAGTAACAGAACGAATAGAATTGGGGTAACAGAACGAATAGAAAAGATAACTTTTGGAAGGACTAATGTCCTCAAATAAAACCTCTATGCAAAACACTGGGGAAAGTGCCCAAAGTGGACAACTGTTGGCCTAGACATCAGGACATCAGAAACACGGTATCCTGGCAGATTAGAACACCACAGACAAATTTCAGAGGCTCCCCAGTAGGAAGAAAACAAAGTTTCTCTCAGAGGTCATGATTTTCCAGTTTATTCCTAAAGAGTTAGGGATGGATGGGACAGAACAGCCAGGGTAGCAACAGTGACACTATTATCATAAGTTCTTACCAAGACCCTTTCTGGCCCCAAGGAAGCAGCCAATGGACAAAGTTTCTGAGAAAAAAAAAATCCAATATATTCTTCTTATACAAATTAAACTTGTAAGTGCCAATGGCTGCAGGTAGTTCTCAGTAGTCAGAAAAGTGACTGGGGATTCCTCAGCTTGGTTTCCCTCTTACAAATTTGTTAATTTGATTCCTATTATTATATCTTTTTTCTTTCTTTTTTTTTTTTGAGACAGAGTCTCACTTTGTCACCCTGGGGAGAAGTGGCGTCATAGTTCACAGCAATCTCAAATTCCTGGGATCAAGTGATCCTCTTGCCTCCTGAGTAGCTGGGACTATAAGGTACCCACCACAACACCTGGCTAGTTTTTCTAATTTTAGTAGAGATGGGGTTGTGCTTGCTCAGGCTGGTTTCAAACTCCTGAGCTCAAGTGATCCACCATTTTCAGCCTCCCAGTGTGCTAGGATTACATGGTATGAGCCACCATGCCCAGACCACTTTTTTTCCTTGTATTTATAGTAACTTAGGACTGTGTCTTAGATATAGTGATATGTTGCTAAAATGGTGGATTCTGTTAGGTTCCTCTGAAGAATATTCATTTTATTTGTTTTTCCAGTGAACAGTTAAGCTTGGCTAAATGAACTCAAACTCCAAATCCTAAAAATCCAGTTTTTTTCTTTCAGTCTTACCTGAGCTGCTTGGAATTTGCCCTTGCATATGTAGTTTAAAGTCAGCCAGATCCATGTCTTTAGACAAAGAATACCCAGAATTTAGGTTTCCTTCTATGGCTTTCTCCTTTTTGGGACTTTTCTCTCTCCTTTCTAGCTGCTGTGGTTACCATGAATTCTGTCCTTTGGTTCCCTAAGCCAACAGGACAGAAGGTTGTCTATTAGGCTTTTAGTCACCCAAGTGGGCAGACTGGGGCCTGTCTTCTGACTTAAAGTCAGAAGAACAGAAACTTGCCTAGGAATGGAAATTAACTTCTTCTAACTATAGAAACCCCTCCAGTACCTTTCTTCTTTTTCTTGCTGTCTGGTGCCTCCAGATAAGCTATTTTTCATGTTTTGCCTAAAGTTGATAGTTATTTAAGGGAATAGAGTTGGTGTAACAGAAGCTACTCAGTCACTAACCAGAAGCAGAAACAACTGGACCATTTTGACAATATTCAATTTATTTTAAAATACTCTACTGTGACTGATCTTTTTCACAATAACTGAATACAATGTTCTTGGCAAGATAAGCAAGCATATAGCATCTGATGGTAAAAAGCAAGACAACCATATTTACATATACTCGCTTATCTTTACAACAACACTGTAAAATCAGAGGCATAACCTCATCCATGCTACAGAGGAGGAAACCAAGGACAGGGAAAGCTTACCAGATAACGATGTTGTTCATGATAGTGGTACCAAGCAGAGCTTCCTGCATCCCTTGGACTTCAGCAAAAGTTAGTACAGTCTCCTCAGGGGGCATCAAAAACTGTTTTTCTTTGCTTCTACATTTAGAACAGTATTAAAAATCAGTACTTTGTACCACCAAAGCAGTTTCTTTCTTTTTTTTTTTTTTTGAGACGGAGCCTCAAGCTATCCCCTTGGGTAGAGTGCTGTGGCATCACAGCTCACAGCAACCTCCAACTCCTGGGCTCAAGCGAGTCTCCTGCCTCAGCCTCCCAAGCAGCTGGGACACAGGCACCTGCCACAATGCCTGGCTATTTTTTGGTTGTCACCGTCATTGTTGTTTTGGTGG
>CAUYQS010111898.1:0-39193 GCA_963574585.1 Otolemur crassicaudatus | reverse complement strand
CAGGCGCCCGCCACAACGCCCGGCTATTTTTTGGTTGCAGCCGTCATTGTTGTTTGGCGGGTCCGGGCTGGGGATTCAAACCCGCCACCTTAGGTGTACATGGCTGGCGCCTTAGCCGGTTGAGCTATAGGAGCCGAGCCTTCATTTTTGAATAATCAGAGCCTCTACTTTCTCTCTCTCTCTCTCTTTTTTTTTAGAGCATCTATTTTTAATACAACCCAACCATCCCACCTTGTATTTCCCATTTTACTAAAAATATGTCTGCAAGACTGACTTAAAGGGTTTCATAAAATGATCATTTCTTCTCTCAGAGAGGTAATTATGTGTTGAATTGTATCACCTCCAAAAAACTATACATTGAGATTTTGGAAATAGAGCCATTGCATAAGCTATTAGTTAAATTAAGATGAGGTCTTTGATGTGGGTCCCAATCTGGTGTGATTTGTGTCCTTAGATAATAGAAAAGGAAATTTGGATATGAACACAGGAAGAACCCCACATGATGAGAAGGGTAGAGATTGGGGTTATACTTCCACAAGGCTAGGAATGAAAGAGATGGCCAAAAAGCCATCAGAAGCTAGAAGATATAAAACAGATTTCCCTCCCAGCCTCAGAAGGAATCAACACTGCTGACACCTGTATCTCACACTTCCAGCTTCCAGAACCATGAAACCATAAACCTGTTTATCAAGCCATTCAGGTTGTGATAGTTTGTTACTGTAGGCCTAGAAAAACACAGCAGCAGCTCTTGTGCATAAAGTGCCAGCCATTCAGTTTGCACTTCATTTTACTTGCTGACTATCCTAGATAGTAAATCTCAGATTACTTTAACTATTTGCTATGGTTTGGATGTGTCCCCCGTAAGTTCATATCTTGGAAACTTAATCCCCAATGAAACAGCGTTGGGAGATAGAGCCTAATAAGAGGTGATTGGATCACTACGGCTCCCACCTCATTAACAGGATAACGCTGTTACCACAGGTGTGGGTTGGTTATCTTGTGAGTGGATTGTTACAAAGCCACCCCAGCTCCTATGCCTTTCCCTTTGTCCCGGGCTCTGTCCCTTCTGCCATGTTAGGATTCAGCATGAAGGCCCTTTCCAAATGTCAGAGCCATGCTCTTGGCCTTCTCAGCCTCCAGACCAAAGATCCACGTAAATCACTTTTCTTTATAAATTGCAAACTCTATAATATTCTGTTAATAGTGACACAAAATGAACTAAAACACTACTCCATTTAATAATATTAATAGGATACATATGAAAATCAAAAGTAAAAGTCAGTACTTATCAAAGACTGTTTCACAGAATAGCAATTCTCAAAGATATCACAGAAATTAAGTGAACAAAACCCTTCGATGGTAAATCATTTAGAGAAGCATTGAGCTAAATAAAAGATTTATCTGTCACAGGATTTTTTTTAGAGCCCTTTACATGCTAAAAGGTATTGTGAATCTGCCAGAGAAGATTATCTCATAAGAATTAATACAACTAAATCGACATAATTATTTGGATGCAGTGATTTAAGCTGTGTTTAAATGGCACTATAATAATGGAAGATCATTATAATATTTTCAACAGACATCTCACACAATTACTTCATAACTAAGTGCACTGAAATTATGGGTAACTTTCACTTTTTGCTTCATTTCTGTATCTTTTGAAATTTTATAAATGTGTATTATTTTATAACCACAAAAACTTTAAAATGTTTTCAGGTTTGTGGAGTGACATTGTATGGTCGTGTCAGGGAATTTAGGCGTCTATAACCCAAGTACGACATATTGTTATTTAATCATACTACTCTGTTGTCAAACACTGAATTTATCCCTACCATCTTACTGTACACTTGCTTGTACCCTTGAACTGACTTATTTTCATCCTTCCCCCTCCCCCAACTCACCTTGCTTAGTCTGTTATCTTTCTGCTTTCTACCTTGCTGTGACCAAGGTTTTCAGCTTCCACATATGAGAACAAGTGAGATTTGTCTTTTTTCTGCCTGGCTTGTTTTGTCTTAAGATTATGATTTCCCATTCCATATGTATTGATGCAAATGACATGATTTTATTCTTTCTTAGGAATAGATATAATATACACCCACACACATGTTTTACTTATCCATCCACTGATGAACATTACTTTGATTCCGTATCTTCGCTATTTTAAGGTAGTGCTGAAATAAACACGCAACTGCATGTCTTCCTTTGATGTACTGATTGCTGTTCTTTTGGATAAATACCCAGTAGTGGGAAAACCAGGTCAAATGGCAATCTATTTTCAGTTTTGTAAGAAATCCTCATTCTGGGGTGCCACCTGTAGCTCAAGGAGTAGGGTGCCTGCCCATATACCAGAGATGATGGGTCCAGGTCCTGGCCAGAAAACTGCAAAAAAAAAAAAAAAAAAAAAAAAATCTTCATTCTGTTTTCCATAGTGGTTGTATAAATTTACATTCCCACTAATAATGCATGAGTTCCCTTTTAACCACATCTTCACCAATAGGTTGCTTTTTCTTTTTGTTAATAACATTCTCACTGGGGTAAGATGATAGCTCCTTGTAGTTTTGAACTGCATTTCTCTGATGATTAGTGAAGTTTGGTATTTTTTAAATATACTCGTTGGCCATTTGTATGTCTTCCTTTGTGAAATGTCTATTCACGTCCTTTGCCCAATTTTTAATGAGATTATTTAGAGTTGGTTTTCTGTTGAACTGTTTCAGCTCCTTGTGTTAATATATTATGAATATTAGTCCCATCAGATGAACAGTTTGCAAGTATCAGCTCCCATTAAACAGGTGTTCTCTTTACTCTGTTGAGTATTATGCAGAAACTTTAGTTTAATTCACATTTGTCTGGTTTTTGTTGCCAATGATTTTGAGGTCTTAGTCATGAATTCTTTGTGTAGGCAGATACAGGTTTTCTTCTAGTATTTTTGGATAAAACTTTGCATTTAAGTCTTTAATCAAATTTGTGTTGATTTTTGCATATGGTAAGATATAGAGGTCCAGTTTTATTCTTCTCAGGGTGGCTATTCAGTTTTCCTAGCACCATTTATTGAAGCGGATTCCCTTTCCCCAATATAAGTTTTATAAGCTTTGTTGAATATCAGTTGGCTATTAATATGTGCTTTATTTCTGCCTTCTCTATATTATTCCATTAAACTGTGTGTCTATTTTTATACTACCACCAGGCTATTTGGTTTCTATAGCCTTATGGTATATTTTGAAGTCAGGTAATGTGATGCCTCTAGCTTTGTTCCTTCTGTTAGAACAGCATGGTGGCTCGAAATAGTCACCAAAATAATTGGAAAAACAAGTAAGAATTTAGCAAGGAAAAGAAAGTTTATTAACATCTGTATGGCAGGCTCGGCCCCATCCTGGAGACTGCAGGCTCTGCAAGAAGACAGTTTTTAGATTTATGTACAATTTTGAAGAAAAAAATCAACTGCTCCTTGGAAAGTTCTTTTTTTTCTTTTTACTCGTTTTCTGATTGGTCCACCCAGATCTTGATCAACCCTAGCCCTAAAACAGCCCAGGTCAGCCTAACCGGATCTGTCTGCCCATATTAGAAGTCCCTTGGGACACTAATAAATTGTTCTTTTCAAAATAGCTGAACCACAGAATCTGAATCAAGGGCAGAATCTAAAACAGGCCAGAATAGCCTAACTCTCTCTACCCCGCTTATGTCTTAACTAATTGGCTAACATTCCCCTCCCCACTCTGATTTGCAGACCCCAGTTCTTTGGAAAATGGGCAGCTTATTACTCTGGCTGCTTCCTGCTGAAATTGGGTAGCATGACCCCTGGGCTCTGCAACAAGCTCTCTGTCAGGGCAGTAGTAGATGACCATCCAACGGGCTGTGGTAGATGCGCTAAGTTGGAATTGGACATGGAGGTGGAGTTGATGTGCTCCTTAGTAGCTCACACACATGGATGTCTTCATGTGGATGAGTATCAGGCTGTTATAAAAGCTGGTATTCATTGATGACTGATATCTGCATATGGGTAGCCTCTATGCAAAAAGAAATAAATCTTGCTATGCAATTAAAAATGCAAGGACCAAACATAAAATTTAACTTGAGTGTAATGATTGGGGTTAAACAGGAAATAAGCCATAATACGAAAGGAATTTTAAAATATCCTAAGATGTCACTTAACCATGATGACTCAAGGCTTTATTCTTTATGATTTGAATTATCTTAATGTTCCTTTCAAGCATTTAATACCACCTGGCCAGTAGTGTTAATCCAAAACAGCAAGACTCTTTCAGGAATGCACTAGTGCCTCCCATTTCAGCTCTTAGGAAAAGTGCTCTCCATGTTGGAATACTACATCTGTGAAGCCGTTTATAGAACACTGTTGGACTTTGACAGTATTGGCAAAGATTGCAGCATCATGACAGAAATATTAGGAACTGACCTCTCTAATAAAGGGATGCCAGCAAACCAGAAGAAACCTCTTCAACGTTCTACTGAAGGGCCTTCCAATCTGGACCATGGTCTCCCCAGTCCCAATTCCTTGGGGACACACTTAGAAGAATATAACTTTTTCCTTGTCTAATATGTCCAGGGCACATATTCTTTATAGCATAAGAATTGGTCTAAGAAAAAGCCATGATTGGAGATTTGACGCAAGGTTGCCATTTCTTCATTAGGCAGGAGGGCAGCATCTGGAAGGAGGGTAACTAGGTACAGACACTGTGCCAAAATTGGGGTGTTATTGGATATAATTCAACCCACATAGACGAAATATCCAGTGCCTGTGAGATTAACAGCAGTTTATAGGTCTAGCATGTGGATAGAGTACATTTAAAAATAACTCCATAGGTGTTATTTTCTGTTTCCCTGAATATTCATTTGAACATAAAGGTGAGTAGAGGGATGACACACCATCATGTGTGTGATAAGGCCTCTGACAAAGAAGGTTTCTGAATAACAGTTGGATAATATTCTATGGAGGAGTAGTTATATTAAATTGGTCTTTATCCTTCACTGTGTGTTAACTGGACATGTTAATAACCATCCCAGTAGTGTCTTATACTTATGAAAGGGTTTTGGGTATATGAGCTATCAAATGGAGAAAAGGTATTCATTTTTATATACTTTAAGTACTTGAAATTTGATTCCCCAGGTCAAAGTAACTGGTCATAATAGTCATAACTGTCTGAAGGGTCATCAGATTCCAGAAAAAGAACAGTAGAGTTAAAAAGTAAAGTATTATACATATAGATTAAGACAACCTAAAAATATGGATACCCCTTGGAGATGTTTGAAGCAGAGGCAGGGTCATCCCCCTACAGACCCGGCATGTCCAGTGCAGTAGGAAGGACCACTTTGATCTTTATATATAAGGCATCTATCTTTAACCTGTAATTGTTTTGGCCAGACTCATCCTGTGAGGTCAGGACAAATCTTGTGCCATGTTAAGTTTATATCCACGATAATGAGGATAGGAGAGCTACAGAAGATCTTCTACACTAGGTGGCAGAGCAAAGAAAGAGGAATTCCTCGCTGGTTTGATCACCTTTAGGGCACATCCAACACGAAGTATGACTGGTTATCTTCACTACTAGTTCAATAGTGGGGAAAATAGGGTCACATAGGCAAGAAATTAATGGGAAGAGATAAAAGGAGATAAAGTATCATGATGAATTATCTGATTGTCACTGAATAGAAATTTGAGACCCTCTATTGGTTCCTGCAGGAGTAGGCAGGGATATCAGTGGCAGCAGCAGCCCATGCCATCACTCTAGAGTTGTGAATTTACCTGGTGATGCCAGGTACCTAGATGGCTTTGGGAGTAGACATTAATTTGGGAACAGGTCCCTCCCATGTTGGCTGTAACTGACATGGGAGGTTACTATCTTTTTTTTTTTTTTTTTTTTTTTTGAGATACTAAAATGTCTTTATTTCGACTTCAGAATTATAACAGGATTTTCTTTGTGAAAGGAAAAACATAGGGGGTAAGCTTTCAGGATGTGAAGGGTTTTTTGTTGTTATTGTTGTTTTTATCATGTTTTTATTTTTACATATACATGTGATTATTAGGTTTCCACTTTTTGCCTTCACAGAATTAAAAAGGCTTAAAATTTACCAACAATGATAATGTTTAAGGACTAGAAACAAAAACCTCATAAAGAATGAATTAAAATAAATACATTCAGAAAAGAAATCAGACGATTGCTGCAACGAAGTATTAAGCAATAGCAATAATAGTAATGCAAAGAAAGTAACATTCACATTGTCAAATAAGAGTATGACTACTAAAGAATGCTTTGACTCTCAGGTTTAGTATAGAGTCATTGATTAACTTCTTATTATTTTTTCCAAAGTCTCAAAAAATAGACAACTAATATTTATAAATAAAAATAAAAGATAATTTCAAAAAAAAGATCATGCCAAATCTTATATACAATAGAAAAAGAAGAAATACTTCAAAATTGTTCTGCTTAATCTGGATACACCTGATATTAAAATTGGAAAAAATATATTATTATAAAGGGGAAATTACAAACATAATTCATTGTTAAGTGAAGATGCAGTATCCTGTATCCTAAACAACATATTAACAAGTTGAAGTAAAAATTAATGTTTAAGTGATGTGCTTTAGTAAAAATCGAATCCAATTTATGTGAGAATTAGTCACTGTTTTTTTTCCTTGTCCTTACCCTCACCCCTCCCTCCTTCTCTGTCTGCTCACCCCTACCCCCATGCCCCACCTTGTCATTAATTGTCATTAATTGTCCTCATATCAAAGTTGAATACATAGGATTCATACTTCTCCATTCCCGTGATGCTTCACTAAGGATAATGTGTTCCACCTCCATCCAGGTTAGTACAAATGCTGCAAAATCTCCATTTTTTTAATAGCTGAATAATATTCCATGGTATACATATACCACAGCTTGCCAATCCATTCCTGGGTTGAAGGGCATTTAGGCTGTTTCCACATTTTAGCAATTGTAAATTGGGCTGCAATAAACAGCCTAGCACAAGTATCTTTATAATAAAAGGGTTTTTTTCCTTCTGAATAGATGCCCAGTAATGGGATTGTGGATCAAATGGGAGGTCTAGGTTGAGTTCTTTGAGGTTTCTCCATACTTCCTTCCAAAAAAGTTGTATAATTCGCAGCCCCACCAGCAGTATAAAAGTGTTCCTTTCTCTCCCCATCCATGCCAGCATCTGCATTTTTGAGATTTTGTGATATAGGCCATTCTCGCTGGGGTTAGATATCTCACGATGGTTTTAATTTGCATTTTTCTAATAATGAGGGATGATGAACATTTTTTCATGTATTTGATAACCATTCGTCTATCTTCTTTAGAGAAGGTTCTGTTCATCTCTCTTCCCCATTGATGTATGGGATTGTTGGGTTTTTTCTTGTGGACTAATTGAAGTTCTGTATAGATCCTAGTTATTAAACTTTAGTCTGATTAAAAATATGCAAATAACCTTTCCCATTGGATAGGTTGTCTATTTGCTTTGGCTGTTGTCTCCTTCACTATACAGAAGCTTTTCAATTTAATTAAATCCCATTTGTTTATTGTTGCAGTTGTTGCTATTGCCCTGGCAGTCTTCTTCATAAAGTCTTTCCCCAGGCCAATATCTTCCAGTGTTTTTCCTATTCTTTCTTTGAGGACTTTTATCATTTCATGCCTTAAATTTAAGTCCATTATCCATCTTTAATCAATTTTGGTGAGTGGAGAAAGGTGCGGGTCCAGTTTCAATCTTTTACATGTAGATATCCAATTCTCCCAGCACCATTTATTGAATAGGGAGTCTTTCCCCCAGTGGACGTTCTTGTTAGGTTTATCAACGATTAGGTGGTTATAAGTTGCTGGGTTCATTTCCTGGTTTTCTGTTCGAATGGAGGTTACTATCTTTATAAGGTTGTATAAGAACCTGGGCACCTGGGGATAAAAAGGGATTGAGTTTCTATTGTACTTCGTCTAGGAATTCCAAACTCAGAAATGGCTTGTTGGAATGTGTGAAGAGAAGTCGTATACTGATAGACTTTTAAAGACTCAGAGTTAATTAAGGAATCTGATCAGAAGAAGGGCTGCCCATACAAAGTTTTGAAGGTCTGAAAGTTGATACCTGTGTTGGTGCTGTCCTGATTCTTAATAAGGCAACAGGTAAAACTGGTAGCCCAAACTGGGAAGTTTCCACTGTCAATTTCCTAATAGTCTGTTTTAGGTATTATTTACCAGTTCTAACTCCACCTAAAGTCTTAGGTCTCTAAGAATAATTCAGATAATAATTAATGCCTAAAGCCTTAGCGCTGCCCTGTGTGATGGCAGAAGTAAATGATGGTCCACTATCACTTTGAAGGGATTTTGTAAGCTAAAGCAAGGAATAACCTCGGTTAGAAATTTCTTTATGACTTCTGAGGATTTTTTCTGTTTCTGCTTGGAAAAGCTTCCATCTATCCCCTAAACGTGTCTATGAATACAAGTACTTAAATCCCCTATAAGGAGGCATTCAGGTAAACTCAAGCTGTCAGTCCTCCCCTGGATATGTTCCCTGTGCCTGGACAGGTTGTACCAGAAAGGGCTGATCTCCCTTCTAAGAATTATTGGTCATACAAAGAGGACAAAATTAAGTTATTTGATCTAGTGTCTTACAAAACTGATGCCCCAGAAATGTTCTTTTGATTATTTGCAATAAGGGAGCTGTTTCTATATGAAGGGAGTCATATAAGCCTTAAAAACCTTCCACTATAGATTTCTAGGGAGAAATAAAAGATCTTTTGAATACCCACCTGAATGTTGTAATTGTAGTCCCTGTTCATCTGCCCAATCCTTTTTTAAGGGTGGATATGTAGGAACAGGCAATTGTAGTGAAGGAAAAGAGACAGAATGTTAATCTGATTGATGTCTCCCATGCAGCAGTCTTGGCTGTCTGATCAGCTAAGTAATTGCCCTTGGAGGTAGGATCCAGCTGCTTTTCATGTCCCTTACAATGGACTACTGCTGTTTACTTTGGTTCAAAGAGTGCCTCAATTGGCTGCAGGATATAAGGGAGATATTTGATCTTCTTAAACAGAATAACTACCACCCAAGAAGACACCATCACTAGCCAATGGGAACTGGTAGACTCAGTACCTGAATACAGGTTCTCAAAGGACAGTACAGTAAGAGCTACCTCCATGACCTTGGTTCTGTCAGACCCACCAAGTCCCAGATTCAGCCACGCCCAGCAGTAATTCATCATAAAATGAAAGTGGCACACAGAGGACTGACAGGGCATGGGGAGGACCAGAAAGAACAAATAAGCGAGTAGAACATGACACACCACACAAGAAGGTGGCTCAGACTCCTGTGTCCAGTGGTATGGGGGTAAATATTTGAAAATTGGCATTCTGGATAAAAGACCATGATTGATTTTCTGGTGTAAATACTCTAACCATAGCTGATTTCAAACTCTCAATGTGACTTCTCTAAACAGAGTTGGAAAATATGCACATTGCTCTTACTACCACCTCTCACTCTTTCTACATCAATAACTATGTGACAGTGGAAAAAAAATCATATGGCCAACAGTATGATTCTCTGCTGCAAATGACATGACCTTCTTCACAGCCTTAAATGTCTGCAATGATTCCTCTGTTGATGCTTAAACTCCACATGCAGAAGCTCCACATGGTGTCTTTGCCCACTGCAGTAAACTTTAATACCCTACTGTCCACTGAATTGCCCAAGTAGCAGGGCTGTGTACTTCTCACATCATGCTTGATGAAAGCTTTTTTCTACTCAAGGCAACTCAAAATAGATAGCCTTCAACGTCATGTTCTCCGTGAATCAAAGTATAGCCAAAGCACAGACTAGGCTATACTCAGAATGCAAATATAAGACATTGTGCTTACATTTTGTGAAGAAGAGGTAGAAAATGCAATTTATCCTTTTCTTTTAAAGAGAAACCTCAGGATTATTCAGCATTACTCAGTCTTCTGTAACCCTAACAACTTTACTGACATAGCAAGAATTTGAATCTCTATAGGGCTTATGGCCTACCCATCAGAAAAAATGTACATCTTAGGAAGGCTTCCAACCTACTTGCCATTTCTTATGTATCTGGTTCAATTAATCCAAAGTTATCAATACAATAAACCAAAGTGTTGCTCTGCAAAAATACTCATACTGTCTAAGTCTCTTCAGAGTATGTTTTAACAGAACTATTCTTGTTCATGACTCATGAGTGAAAACTGCCTCAGGTCTTCTTCCTTGATAAGCACAGGATACAGAATGCATTAACTAGATCAGTGGCTACATACCATGTGCCCACAGCAGACGTACAACCACATCAGACACAACAGCTACCACTGCAACTACTATTCCTTGGTTGAGTTTTGGGGATTCACAGCCATTTCCAGGATCCATTTGATTTTTGCATGGGCAAGACTAGTGAATTAAAGGGGATATGATGGAGACCTCATCATTCTTCCAGTCTTTAAGCTAACTGTGCTGATCTCGGCCCATTTCTCTCCTTCCACTCACTTTCCTGCGTCTAGAATGACATGCTGTTTCTTGTTTCCTATCTTAGGTACGTAGGTCAGTTTCAGAGACTTCAACTGGGCCATCTCTACTACAAAAGATTCTACCTCATAGGCTGCACATCTCTCTTCTTTCCTTAGAGATACCAAGTTTCATTTTTTGTCCCCACAGTTCTATTCAGGCCAGGCCCCCTGGGCTATAATTTTTGTCTTCTCTACTTATGATAATTGCATCCAACATGCTTGAGATGGTGAAATGCTGCCATCGTGCCTCTAAGGATTCTGTCATCCACATTGTGATCAAACAATTCATTCTAAAACAGCACTGTCTACCATCAGCCCAGGCCTAGATATGTTGCCTACTCCTGCTGGAGTCCATCTCCAATCAGGTTGACTGGGTACAGACAGGAAGAAAGGGCAGGATTTCAAAAAGGCACCAAGAAACTTCTGAGAACAGTGGAAATACAAGTATCATTGCTGTAGTGGTACTGACACAGGTTCATGCAGGTGTCAGATTCACTGCATCTGTACACTTCACCTATGTATAGTTAGTTGTATCAACATTACATCTCATCAAAGTTAAAACCTAATGGTGAATTGACATTTAAAATAAACATTGATACACACATATTAAGTCTGAATAAGTAACTATGAGTTGTTTTCTATTTAGTGATCACTTTGTCCTCTATAATATGGTAAGAGAAGCTTTTGGTAGATTTTTAAACATATTTCATATTCTTTGTCAATTCTTACAAAAACAAGTAAAAATGATCAACCATTAGGTGACAGGGTACAATCTTTCATATTAATTGTATTTTTAAATTCTATGCACTGTTTTAACCCACTGAATAATATACATGAAGGAATGAATCATAATTTCCTTCTCAAAATCTGAAGGAGTTATCAGAGCCCCATATTGAGATTTGAATTTGTGTTCCTAATGCGAGAGTCATAAAAGCTGTTTTATACATAAAACAAAATTGATTACATTGCACTAAAATAATCTCTTTTTGGATAATGTAAATCTTTTTAAAATTATGAAAATAGCTTAAAAGTAAGTATGCCCAAATAAGTCAGCTGTCTGATACAACATGCATTAGTTTTGCAAGATGTTTTCCATAGTGTAACTATTATATGCCTGATCTCTCGATGTCTGTCTAATTATACCGTACTAACAGCACAGAAAAAGGAAACTACTTTCATGATGGAAGCTTATTCACTTTAGCGACATTTAGGAGTCTTTTCTCCAACTCGATTATCTTTAATGTGCTTTATTGTTACCTAATCCACAACTAAAATTGCAATAGTGAGTATTGATTTATTTGTCTGTCAGAGTGAATGAATGGTGTTCATTCTTGGTTTTGTTTTGTTTTTCCTCTTCCAGATGTCAGGGCTGGGGCTGGAAGTTCCAACATTTTAATCACATGGTTAGTTCTCTTGGCAACCAGCACTCCATCCCGGACTTTCCAAACATCACCTTGTTTTCTTTTATTGTTAGGAAATTATTGAGGGTACAAAGAGCCAGGTTACACTACTTGCATTTGCTGGGTACAGTCCCTCTAATAATAGTGTTCCATCCCCCAAAGGTGTGTCACACACCATGGCCCTACACCCCCTCCTTCCTTCCCTCTCTCGACTCCCCCGTTCTCCCTCCACCCATCATGTACTACCATCAACTGTCCTCGTGTCAGAATTGAATACATTGGATTCTTGCTCCCCATTCTTGTGATGCTTTACTAAGAAGAATGTATTTCAACTCCATCCAAATTAATACAAATGATGTAAAGTCACCATCCTTTTAGTGGCTGAATAGTATTTGTAGCAGCCCCATATAGCCTATGACTAGGAGGAGTGAGAGTTATAAGTAACACCTATATAGCTCGAATGGAACACCTTAGTGCAAAGGGTGTGGGGAAGGATTTAGTTCTCTTAACAAGCAGGAGGGCTCACAAGATGAGAACATTAGTGAATTGACGGTCTCTACAAATATGAAAATTTAATATACTTCTATATTAATTAATAATTGAACCAGCAACTATTGGAACTGCCTAGAAAGCCCAGGTTTAGTCTGTAAACATTTGAAGATTGATAGACGACATAGTTAAAATTGTACATTGATATACTCATTTCATTCTTATGCTCCAGATATGAGATGTTTCTCTTACCCAATAGCTCTTTGCAATATAAAGTATACATTAACAACAGTGAATAGTTATTGAGGTCTAATGGTGAGCTAAAAACTTAGCAATTGTGTACTAAGTGAATTACATGATTTTATTAAATCCCCACAACCCTATGAGGTAGACATAATTATTAGACAATTATTTTATAAATGCAGAAACTGAGACATGGGAAAAAATATTGAATATTTCAGCAACACAAATTTTGTTAATTTTAATTCATAATACAACTAACTATGGTTTAGACTTTAAGGAAGAGATATTTGCAATGTATATATTTAATAAGGAATTACTGTCTAAAATATATAAATATCTCCCTCCCACAAGGCTATCTTTAAGCAAATAGAAACGTGAGCAAAATATATCATAATAATAGTTAGAACGTGAAGAGGAAACAGAAACATGTAAAGAATGTTCAGCCTCACTAGTAATAAAGAAAATAGAAATTTAAAATATCAGATTCCATTGTACATCTATTAATTTGACAAAAATTTAACAATATGACAAAAGTCAGTGAAGGACAGAAACTTTCATACTTCTGTGGAAATGTAAATTTAAATTACCACTTTGAATGTCAATTGGCAGGACATAGTTGAGCTGAAACACGTGTATTCTATGACCCTAAAACTCTGCTCCAAGGTGTGAGCTCTACAAAAACCTTCAATACATGCATAAAATGAGATGTTACAAGAATGTTCATAGAGAATTCATTATTCATTTATTTAAATTTTTATTTTTAATTTCCTGGGTACATAATAATGGCATGTATTTCCCTGTGTAAGGTACATGTGATGTTTTGATCCAGGCATACAATGAGCATCAACCAACTCAGAGTAACTGGGGTATCCATCACCTCAAGCATTGTCATTTCTTTGTTTCTTTAGAAACATTCCAATTCCATTCTTTTAGTTATTTTAATGTATATCTTGTTGTTGATTATAGTCAGTTTATTGTGCTATCAAATATTCTCATAGCTACCTAACTATATTAGTGTACCCATTATTCATCCCCACATTATCCTCTACTCCTCACTATCTCTTCCCAGCCTCAGGTCAACCATTCTACTTTCTCCATGAGATCAATTGTTTTAACATTTAGTTCACATGTACGAGTGAAAACAAGCAAGATTTGTCTTTCCGAGCTCAGCTTATTTCACATAACATGATGGTCTTCAATTCCATCTATGTTTTTCAAATGGTACAATTTTATTCTTTTTGTGGCTATTTGATATCCCATTGTGTATACAAACCACAATTTCTTTATCCATTCATCTGTTGATGGGCACTGGAGTTGATTCCAAATCTTAGCTTTTGTGAATAGTGCTGCCATAAATGTGGAAGGCCCCAGGCCACAGTTGTCAGCCAGTGTCAGGTTAGCTAGAACTCAGGTTCCTACCACTAGGGTAGAGAGAATTTCCCTCTGGCCAGGCTGGTCTAAATTCTCCCTTCACAGGTGCTGGAAGAATCTGCCCTCTGATGTGCTGCCCTGTGACTGGGTAGCCCTGAATTCCAATGCAAAGTCCCACCATCACTGTATTGTATTAGCGAGCTGGCATGGCCCTGCCAGAGGACAGGGAAGGGTGGCATAGGCAATGCGAGGCTGTCTGTTCTGCCTTCTTCAGTCCCTCTTCCCTTGGTACAATGTTAAAACCAGGTACTGTGATCGCTCACCTGATTTTTGTTCTTTTGAAGATGCTTTCCTGCATGGACAGTTGTTGAATTTAGTGTTTTTTGTGGAGGGATGACCACTGAAAGTTTCTACTTGACCACCTACCTCCATTCTCTTCTCCTCCACAGAATGTTTTTGAAATAGTAAAGCATCATCAATAGAAAATGAGTATGCAAATTCTCCCTGCAATAGTCACCTGAACAGAAGCTTCTCTGAAGAAGAGAGGTGCATGGTATACAGACACATGAAAAAATGCTCGTCTTCTTTAATCATTAGAGAAACGCAAATCAAAACCACTTTGAGATATCATCTAACTCCAGTCAGAGTAGTCCACATAACAAAATCCCAAAACTACAGATGTTGGCATGGATGTAGATAAAAGGGAACACTTCTGCACTGCTGGTGGGAATGCAAGCTAGTTCCTTTTGTAAAGAAGTTTGGAGAATACTCAGGGATCTAAAAATGGACCTGCCATTAGATCCTGCAATTCCTCTACTAGAAGTATATCCAAAAGACCAAGAATCACTTTGCAAAAAACATATTTGCACCAGATTGTTCATTGCAGCTCAATTAGTAATAGCCAAGTCATGGAAGAAGCCCAAGTGCCCATTGACCCAAGAATGGATTAATAAATTGTGGTATATGTATACCATGGAATACTATGCAGCCTTAAAAAAGAGGAAGCCTTTACCTCTTTCATGTTTACATGGAGGGATCTGGAACATATTCTCCTGAATAAAATGTCTCAAGAATGGAGGAAAAAGTATCCAATGTACTCAGTACTTCTATGAAACCTACTTATATTTATTCACACTTTCTTATGAAAGATAGAACACAGCTATAGCCCAGGATGAAGAAGGTAAATGGAGTGGGAAGGGGGAGGGGTTACAGAGGGAGGGTAAAAGGCAGGACCACACCTTGGAGCATGACAAGGGTATAAGTCAAATCTGTGAAGTGTAGAACATAGATGTTTTGGTGCAATAATCAAGTAACTGAGGTGAAAGCTATGATAATTTGTTTGATGTAATTGAAAGCATAAGATTGTATAAAAAAGAATCAGCACATTGTACCCCACATATGCATGAATATATTCATGATCTATGTATACTTAATAAAAATTTTTTAAAAAGGGAAAATATAGAAAATGAATATAAGTTGAGGAACTCTTACAGAATGAAATTTAAAACACTGAAGATGAACTAGAGTCTTATAAATTTGGGTGCAAATGAATATTGCCAGGCATGGTGGCAGAAGCCTATAGTCTCAGATACTTGAGAGGCTAAGATGGATGAACCACTTGAGCACCAGAATTTGAGGCAACATAGTGAGACACTACCTCTAAAAAAAAGAAAAAAGTACACATACTGTACACCATTTGGTACAAATTTGGCACATTTTATCACTCCCTCCCAGGTCTAATACTTAACACCTTTGGCTTTTTGAACACCACAATCTCCTAGATGTCATCCTCCATTACTGGTAATGTTTTTCTCTTCTGTTTCTACCTTATTTCAGCACCTAGTAGTGTTGGAAGGTCACAAGATTCTAACCTGAGATATTTTCTCCTTTCAATTTCCACTGTCTCTTCTTCATCATGATTCTTTTCATGGTGTTAAACAATATCCATGCACTGACGACTCCTAGACAATCCTAAGCCTCTTCTCTGTATTCTAGATCTGTGTATACAACTCTCTTATTTGAATGTTTCACTGGAAATATTGAAATTTAACATGTTCAAAACATTTCCTTAGCTTCCCTCCCAAACTGGCCCTGTCTTTTATTTTCTCCAATGCAGTTAATACCAACTCTATCCTTCCTTTAGGTCCTACTTGAAGAAATTGGACAAGTTGTATTATATTTCCTGAATCTATTGGTGTTCCTTTAACCTGTGTCTATAACCTCTGCATTTCCAGTCAACTTGAAGTTAACACTAAGAACTTAGTAAAATTCAAGTGATGGTAAAACTGACCTCTGAGTTAAGATCCTGACAACTCCACCCCTCCATAGTCTACCTGCAGAAAGTGAGCTTGCTGGTGTAACTTTGATATTGTATTAGTTCTCTCTTGCTGCTACAACAAAGTACCATAAACTTAGTGGTTTAAAATGACACAAATACATTATCTTATAGTTCTGGAGGCCAGAAGTCAAAAATGAATCAGCAGGGCTAACAGTCTAGGGAAGAAGCCCTTCCTTGCCCTTTCCAGCATATATAAGTTGCCCATCTCCCTTGGCTTACGAGCTGGAACAAACCAGTTGTTTCTGTAATCATATCTCTTACTCTGACCCACCCGCATTTTTTTTCTTTTGTTTACTACAGAGTCTCACCTTGTTGCCCTGGATAGAGGGCAGTGGCAAGATCATGCAGTCATGATCATCTTCACTGCAATGTCAAACTCCTAAGCTCACGTGATCCTCTCGCATCAGCCTCCCAAGTTGCTGTGACAATGTGCACCACTGCAACCAGCTAATTTTTTCTATTTGTAGTGGAGACAGAGTCTTGCTCCTGCTCAAACTGGTCTAAAACTCCTGATCTCCAAGTGATCCTCCCACTTTGACCTCCGGGAGCTAGGATTACAGGTGTGAGCCATAGCACCCTCCCCTGCCTTCTTCTTCTAAGTTGCCCTAACTTGATTGCAGCTGCAAAGTCCCTTTTGCCATAAAACGTAACATATTCACAGGCGTCAGGGATTAAGATGTGAACATCTTTTTGGAAGGAAAGGAGGCATTACTCCACCTGTCACGGCACCACACAAATGTTCACTTCTCCATCTGCATCAAGCAATGGCTTTAACACCATTGCCAATCCTTAAGTCAATAGTTATAACAAAGATGGCAGAATAATAATTCTCTAAAGTAAAATCAAGCTGTTTGTTAAATTCAGGTACTACAGCAAAGGCAGGAAAAATATGCTTAGATCTTTTCATTTCCATTTTTTTTAAAGTAAAAAATTGATAGCAACTTCAAATGGTGACAAATTCATTTCCATAGTTTTCTCTCTCATTGTTAAATCTCTATGTTTTTATAGAATATAATTTTGGCAATTATAATAATCATTCTTTCTTATGCATATTTTCACAATTTTGGCCATTTGGAGCTCCTCTGCACTGTCTCCTGTGTTCTTTGACATGACTCTATTAATTTTTGAAGTCTCCTTGATTTCTGGAATAATTAGATGTCCCAGAACCACCTTGTACTTTCCTTGACCCACATTTCAAATTAGTCATTTCTCCAAGGACATAACCTAGTGCCATGGATCATCATGCTACTAGGATAAAATCGATTCTAAGCAATTTCAGCGGACAAAGCTACATACTTAAAACTCATGACTTTTTATTGATATTTGCAATGCAATTTCAACATTATTTTCTTCCTTTTATTTTTGTATATGTTCTAGTTTATACTAAAATATTGATTTATACTGATATATTATTTATTGTTTCATCCAATATTATAAAGAAATGACTAGCAATGTATCAATAGCAATATTACTTATTAAAAGTTTAACTACTGCTCAGCAGCATTTTTTGCAGACAAACAAATCTAAAATTTATTATAGCAGATCAAAAGACCTAGACTAAATAAAATAATTTTGAGGAAGAACAATAAAGTGGGAGGAATCACTCTACTAAAAGCTAAGGGTTACTACAAAGCTATAGTAATCAAGACAGCATGGTATTTGTCTAGCAGAGGAATAGACATATAGATGAATAAAAAAGAATAGAGGCCCCAGAAATAGACCCTGAAAAATATATCCAACTTGTTTTTGAAAAGGTACAAAAGCAATACAGTGAAGAAAGGATAGTCTTTTCAATAATGGTGCAGTAATAATTGAACACGCATAGGTTAAAATAAAGTTGCTTCATTCCTTATACAAAAACTAACTCAAAATGATTCATAGATTTAAATATAAAGTGTAAATCTATACACTTTTAGAAAAAAAATACATCTAAGTGAATAGTTCTTAGATTTAACAATAAAAGTACAATTTACAAACAAAGAAAGTTGACAAATGAGATCACACTGAAATTAAAAACTTTTGCTTTCCAGTAGAGAATTTAAAAAGGATTAAAAATTACAGACTGAAAGAACATCTTTTGAAGCCACGTATCCATCAAAGAACTTATGTCTAGAGTATATAAAGAACTTTCAAAACTCAGCAGTAAAAGGCAAAAAATCAGTTCAAAAATGGGCAAAAGCCATAAAGAGGTATTTTACTGAAGAGGACATATTGATGGTGAATAAGTAGATGGAAAGGTATTCAACATCCTTAACCATTCGTGAGATACCCAACAGAATGGCTAAATATTAAAAAATAAAAATAAAAAAAAGGATTACTATCCAATGCTGGAAAGAATGTGAGAAACCAAATCAATCATGCATTATTAATGGGAATGAAAAAAGGTGTAGCCATTCTGGAAAAGAGAATAGCAGTTTCTTATAAAACTAAATATATACTATCATATAACTATCAGTAGTTATAATACATCCCTGACATTTACATCAGAGAAATAAGAATATAGGTTCCCACAAAAACTTACATATGAATGTTTATTTCAGCTTTATTTTTGATATCCAAAAATAGAAACAATCCAGATGTCCTTAAACAGGTGGATGGTTAAATAATCTGTGCAGCATTCGTACTTTGAAATAATACTCAGTTATGAAAAGGAAAACACTGTTAATAGCCTGTAACAGCTTGGATGAATCTTAAGGGAATCATGCTAAGTTTCAGAAAATCTATTTCAAAAGTTATCTATTATGTATTACACTTCTACTTTTATAACATTATTGAAAGGACAAAAATTATAGAGATGGAGGAGAGATGCGTAGACACCAGATAAGGAAGGAAAGTTGCTGTGACTATAAAGGAAGAGCACAATCAACCCCTGTGTGTTCTAGACCTTGACTGTGGCAAGAATATATATATATGAATAAATATACATGAATGTACAATATATACAGGATATAATCACAAGAATATAAACACATACAAACACAAGTGCTTATAAAGCTGGTGAAATGTGAACAAAGTCAATAGATAGTATCAATACCAATTTCTTTCTTGTAACATTGTATCATAGTTAAGTAAAAGATTACCACTGGGAGGAACTGGGTGAAGGAGGAGTCTTTCTGTATTATTTCTTACAAAAGGCAGGCGAATCTACAGTTGTCACAAAACAAAAAGTTAGAAGATTAAACTACGAAAGTTTGAAATACCTTTAGATTAAGGTCAGTAAATATGAAATGTCCAATTTTGAATCAGAAGTTTAGTTTATTACATCTCAAACAAGAAGCAGGACCAAGAAAGTAGGCACCTAAACTATTGACAAAGTTTTGCCACCTTCAGGGTAGCTTGTTTAGGTCAGCAGCAAAAAAGCCTGGAGGGTGCACAGTGAAGAAATCGTGAAAGGCATTTTCCACAGCTTGGTGAGAATTGAATATTTTTCCTTGCGAGAAGTGGCCTAAAGCCTGGAAGAAGTGGCAGGCAGTTGGTGCAAGGTCTGGTGAATACAGAGAGTTTTCAAGTCCAGCTTCTATAGTTAGAGTAGTGTTGTTTGCACAGCATGTGGTTGAGCATCCTCTTGCAAAGGTTGGGCCTGTCTCTATTGACCAAGCTCAGCTGCTTAATCACCACCATTTCATCATTTCATCCAATTGGATGCAGTAGAAAACCACTGTAATTGACTGACCAGGTTCCATACAGCTGTAGTGGATAACACCAGGGCTGGACCACCACACAGACACCATTGGCTTTTTTTGATGAATATTCAGTTTTGGACTGTGTTTTGGAACTTCCATTTATCCAACTACATGCCAAAGGCTACAATTGTCAACAAAAATCCATTCTCATCACACTGAACAATATCATATAGAAATGGTTTTGTACGTCATGACAGCAAAAAAGGCAAACTTCGAGACTATTTCTCTTCTGATGGTCCCTGAACTCATGTTGTACCCATCTATCTAGCTTCTTTACCTTGCCAATCTGTTTCAAATGGTCCCATACTACTGGAATGTTAACGTCAAACCTTGCTGCTCCTTCACATGTATGTTGAGATGGATTAGCCTCGACTACAGCTTGCAGCTCATTAATATCCATCCACCTTGGTCTCTGGTTGCTCTGGGCTCATTTTCAAGATTAAAATCACTAGAATGGAACTTCTCAAACCATGGACATACTGTGACTTCATTAACTACATCCTTCCCAAACACTTCTCTGATATTTCGAGCTATCTGCACTGCATCGGTTCCACAATGGAAATTGTATTCAAAAATAGCCCAATATTTTTACTTATCCAAGGTCTCACAAAAATTGATCTAAAAAAATTTAGAAGATAGTCAAAAGCTAAAACGTGTGTTTGAAAGAATGAGGATGTATCTTCACAATAAAAATAAAACAAGAAGTGTCACATTGAAATGTCAGAGATATCAACTATCAAACTTACTGCTTACAGGAAATCAGACATTTCATACTTAATAAGCTAGTAGTTCCTTTTGTCCTTAAAACCCACTCCCCTAAGTATGTACAGTCAAGAGAATCTGTATCCTAAAGCTTAAAATAAATCTTTTCTATGTATGCTGATATTACCAATGCAGTATTAAATTAAATTTATTTATTTCCATTTGCTTTAAAATATTAGGGATTTCTTATTAACCTGAGTCAAGTTTCCTTAATAGATAGATACATAAGCATTACATGATTCAAGAGTTTCCATAATGTGAAGAGACAACCTGGGGAACTCTTTCTCCCCTTATTGTTTCCTCAATTACTTTCTCTCTCAACTCTTCTATAGGTAAAAGATTTAGTTTATGTCGCACTTATCCTTCCAGAGTTTGTATGAATTAGTAATTACCTTATCTTCCTAAAAAACAAACATATAAAAGAAATTCACATACAATATATCCTATTCTGCATATTACAATTAGCCCCCAGTATATTTTGGAATAACAAAGTATCTTCTCTTTATCATAACAGATAGAGAACATAATTATTCTTTCTTTAATCATATTATGTTCCACTGCATGGATGTACAATAGTTTACTCAATCAGTTATCTTTTGCTGAATGCTCAGCTATTAAATAATGCCACAATGAATAACCTGGTATACGTGAAATTTCCTTTATTCAAGTACATCCAAGTATACATTTTTAGAAGCAGTATTGTCAGGTTTAAGGATGAAAGCATTTGTAATGTTATTGGACATTGCCAAAATTTCACCTGTATTGTACCATTTTTGCACTTCTTCCAGAAATCACAAGTGCTCCCCTAATAGAATTATTTTCAAATTTTGGTATTTTCTCCAATTTGACAGTTAAGAAATGCTTCATTACTATCATTGATTTCTATTTATTTTGAGGGAGGTCGGGGCTTTTCAAATGCTTAACAGCTATTTGTAAATTTTTTTCGATTGGTCATTGTATATTCTTTGTCCATTATCTCCCATTAGGTTGCTATTCTTTCCCTTCTCAATTGCCAAGTTTCAAATATTTATCTATGAATGTACACATATACGTGACATATAATTTTATATTATACATTTAAAATATATATGATTTCTTATATACTATACATTTGTAATTATGTTATAAACATGAATTACCATATAATTTATATGAAATTATGTATATTATGTAAATGTGTGTCCATATAAATTATATAAACTATATAGATAACATATAAATTATATATTATATATCATATATGTATTTGAAACTACTAAAATGAGAGTTTATATATAAAATGACATATACAGTAGAACCTCGATAAGTTACCACCAAAGGGACTGTAACAAACAGGAGGTGGTCAACATAAGGAAATAGACTTACTGTGCTGATACACACACGTGGTGCATGTCCAGTCCATAAAAATTGGGTCAACTTAAGGAGGCAGTCGATGTAGGGAAGTGTCAACTATATACAACTATATACATAACTATCCATTTGTAACATGACTTGAGAAAAAGATTTTCACAGTTTATTATTTATCTTTATCATGATTTTTGCCACACAAAATTCAACTATATAAAAAAAACTTATCAATATTTTGTTTTATGTATTCTGAATTTTAGGCATAGTAAGATCTTTATTGAAAGATTTAGTTTTATTGTTCATATTTAGATTTTTGGTCACTTTTTAACTGATCCTGACATTTGAAGTCAGGTCTGAATCCAGTCACATCCTTTTCCCAGTGAATATCAGAGTATCTCAACGTCACTTAAGAAAAGTTCCATCTTCTCATATTTGAGCTACCACCTTTATCAGATACTAAGTTACTATGTATATTTTTCCATCGACCTATTATTCATCCACTAGTTAATTATATTTTAATTCATATTTCATATATCTTAATATCCAATAAAGCTTAACCATACACATACTGCCTTTTTATTCCTGTGTTTTCATGAATATTTTCTCTAGTTTTAGATGCATTCAGAATCATCTAGTTTTAGGGGAGTGTTAGTACTTTTTTCTCTGGAATCTCATTAGATTTATAAATAGAGAGAACTGACATATTGATGATGAGTCTTCATGTACATTTTCCCATCTTAGTTTATTTTTGTGTAACAAGGACAAGAATAAATTCAAAAACATTTCATAGAAACTATGTGTTTTATTTCTGTTGCTATTAAAAATGGGCTATCTTTAATATTATAGGAAAGATTCTTTTCCTACATGTTTTTGTTTTTTTCATTTCCATGTTCTCCAGAACACAGAGTACTATGGACTTGTAGAAGGTGCCTACTAAGTACTTATTGAATGAATAAATAAAAAAAGAAATAGTCTGTGTATTTAAAGAATCTATACAAGTGTAGTAAAAATATGAAATAATATTTAAAAAAACAAATTCATAATAGCAGTACCCCAGGAGCAATAATAGTGGAAAATATGATCAAGTAATATGCCATAAGGTGTTTCAAATATATTTTAAATGTTTTTTTTTGAGACAGGAGCCTCAAGCTGTCCCCCTGGGTAGAGTGCTGTGGCATCACAGCTCACAGCAACCTCCAACTGCTGGGCTCAAGTGAGTCTCCTACCTCAGCCTCCCAAGTAGCTGGGACCACAGGTGCCTGCCACAACACCCAGCTATTTTTTGGTTGCTGCCGTCATTGTTGTTTGGAGGGCCTGGGCTGGATTCGAACCCGCCACCTTGGGTGTATGTGGCTGGTGCCTTAGCCACTTGAGCAACAGGTGCGGAGCCAAATTTTCATTTTTTAAGCTAGGTTGTATATTCATTGGTGTTTATTATGTTATTCTTTTTAGATTTTTACAAGGATAAAAAATTTCATGATAGAGAAAAAAAACTGAAGCTTCTTGTGGTCCATAAAGCTTTTCCCAGGAACTATGAAAATAAAGTAGACATATGTGTATTTTCAATGAACCTCATGTGCATAAATGTTGCCATTTATATTATATATATAAATATATATTGTGTATATATTTCATGTTATTTATATGACCTATAAGAAGAGCTCTCAAAGTAAATCACACATGTCCTCATAGCTCTAAGTTCTACTAGCATGGCCATTTTTATAAGCATTTAGAAAGACTCTCTGTCCCAATAGTGGACCACAGCCACACCTTTTGGTTATATATTATCTTTGGTAGCTTTTGTACTATATTGGCAAGAGTTCAGTGGTTGTGACTCCTAGGCCCTAAATATTTACTCTCTGGTCTTCCCAGAAAGGCCTGCTAATACCTCGTCCCAAGCAGTTGTTGCCCACCAAATAAACAGAGCCACCATGGCTCTGCTTCCCCTGCAGAACAGGCTGGTGTGATAAGATGGTCAGTTACAACTCACCCCACCCGCCTCCCACCTGTGGCAGCATAACTTCTCACTGTCTGCGCCTGAGGGCCATCACCTATGTATACTATCAAATTGTTCTCTGAATATCATAAATGGCAAGGCTTTCATAAATGGGTGTTCAAATAAATTTAGAACAATTATCTTGTTTAAAAAAAAAAAAAGAAAGACTCTCTGTTTGGCTTAATATTCTGCAATTGCCATCTTGGAATTCTTAAACAAGGAGCTCCACAAAGTGTGTAGCCAACCTTAAGAATCTGATATATTCTTTGTATGCACAGGCGTGTGCAGTGGCTCACACTGTAATCCTAACAGTCTGGGAGGCCAAGGTGGGTGGATCGCTCGAGTGTATGAGTTTAGGACCAGCCTGAGCAAGCGCCAGACCCCCATCTCTTAAAAAAAAAAAAAAGCTGGGTGTTGTGACAGGCTCCTGTAGTCCTAGCTACTTGGGAGACTGAGGCAAAAGAATTACTTGACCCCCAGAGTTTGAGGCTGCCACAGCACTGTACCCAGGGCGACAGAGTGAGACTCTGCCTCAAAAAAAAAAAAAAGAAAAGAAAAAGAATCTGACATATAAAACCAGAGACTGGAGAAATCTTTAGGCATGACTGAGTCAGTTTTTAGAATAAGCAGCCAAAACAAAGCCACTTCTAGACATGGCCACACAACTGCCCCCAATTAAGACACTGCTGAAAAGATGTGACCAACTAAGACTTGGAAACCCAGCTACACCACCACCAATTCCTGCCCTCTTATTAGTGCCAACTAAACGTTTGTTCATAACTTTGAATATTGACTATGTATTTTCAAATATATATTTTTACAGACCTCTCTGGGAGAATTTTAGTGTTGGAATTATAGAGATCTTGGCTGGAATCCCAACCCACTACTTTCTTCAATCTTGAATTATTTTTTTAATCTGTAGGATTGAGTTAATAATATTGATTTCTTAAAGTTGCTTAGAGAATTAAACAATATGCACATATTGAAAAAATAATAATTTTCTCTCCAAGTGTTGGTTCCCAAAAGATGTCAATTCCCCTTTCCCTAGGACAAATATCATATTTTGTTGGCCTTTATGTTCTCAGAGCGAAATATCTGACTCATGAGAGTTCAACAAATATTTATGGAATACATCAATGAGTCATCCATGCGCAGTAGATACACAATGACTCCCCAAACCGAAGTTTTTCCCTAGCTGGAGCTTTACTGTCCCATTAACCTCTGTCTCCCAGAAGTGATAAATCACACTCTATTTGGTTGGTCTCTTGATAGTCAATCAAAGTGGCTGTAATTTGGCCCGATATCATTTTTATTCAGCAGTTTGTATCAGTGGCTTTCCCAGAAAACCAAGAATGAACTATTCCAGGTGCCTCTCCTTCTTCATCCGTGGACCTGCCCAAATACAGAGACCTCAACTGGTGGGATTTCAATAAGAGACTGGTTATCACTGAAGGGTGACCACTGGCTCTGAAATAAACCACAGTTTTATGTGCAAGTGGGAAATGCTTTTTTCCTGAACTTTCATTATTTGGCTTCCAATAGCATTTACAAATTATATCAACTATATTTCCAGGTTAAACTTCATTTTTAAAGTAACCCAAGGAATATTAAATAAGCAAGCTGGCCTTCTGCAGTCACATCTCACCCCTGGATAATGGCAGATTTGGGGCATAGCACAAAAGGACTGGAAGTCAAGGCAAAGGGCTTGAGCAGAGGATTGTTGTGGGTTCTGGGTACATGGTCACTAAGATACACTCACATTTTATATATTATTAAGGTTTTGGACACTTTGAGTCATAACTTACTAAAATCAAATCTCAAGAGATTTGTGAGATTAGGAGCAGTGGTCAGGAGGAGGCCAAACAGAAACAGAGTGTATGGGGAAGTAGTTAAAAGGAAGTAAGGAAGCAAAGCAATTTCCAGGAAGAAGCAGGTCAAGAGAAAAATGCGGCTCAAGTAGAATAATCCCCTAAAGAAGAGTCTTCCCAATAGGACAGAGGGAAGGAAAGCTTGTCCTAGAGATACATAAAAGTGGGTTGAGCCAACCTATCCACTGAATCTTTGACCCTATATAAAAGTGCCTTGCTCTACAAACAATAGTCCCAGCATGGCACCAAAATTACTATGTGGAAAACTGAGAGTTGGAGTGTAGTGAGGGATTATAAATCACCTGCTCAGACCTGCTTCTCATAATTGTAGCTTAGAAATTATCACCATCTTAAATGTAGGTGCAACGGAGGTGACGGTAGCAGTGACGCAGGTGTATTCACTGAGCAGCACGTGTGTAAGTTCTGTAGGACGGTACTAGCACAGATGGCCACCTAGTCAAAAAAGAAAGTAAGGAAGAGAGCAACTACGAAACATTCCCCAAAAGCCACTCTCTCTAGTCTGAGTCACAGAGGAAAAAAAATCACAAGGGCATGATCTGTGATGCTTTCTTCTATTCCCATTATATTCCTAGGCCAGTGATCTACTAAACTATTAATGAAATTAGTTTTTTTTTAAATTCCCTTTAATTTTGCAACATGAGTAGAAAATTTTGTACATGATGGCAAATAGTTCTAAGTAAATCATACTGCTGCGATTTATTGGCTATATGGACATAGGCAAATGACTTAAAGTCCTAAAGGATTTATTACCTAGTCTATAAAAGGTAAATAATAAGACCGAATCACTTTATAGCCAGGAAAATTAAATGATTTCTATGAAAAAGTATATCTGGCACATGATAAGGATTCACACATCCCCTGACTTATACAACATTTTAAAGATTCTTTCCTGATTAAAAAAAAATTAATTCTTAGTACCTTTTTTTGTATTAACAAAGGTACTAAGGCCTTGGCCTCAGTGTTAAAATATATACTGAATGCTAAAACATCGATATAATGAACACTAGAACTCTAAGGTGCCCAGGCAAAAACAAAGCAAAAAAAAAAA
Source organism: Otolemur crassicaudatus (assembly GCA_963574585.1). Classification (NCBI taxonomy): domain Eukaryota; kingdom Metazoa; phylum Chordata; class Mammalia; order Primates; family Galagidae; genus Otolemur; species Otolemur crassicaudatus. The sequence goes on along the minus strand of CAUYQS010111898.1, from coordinate 12,120 downwards.
AAAAAAATCTAATGACAGAGACAGAATGCCATGGTTAAGAAGTCTTAGATACATTGCTAAGTAATTACAAATATTTCCTCTATATCTGTAAACTGTAGAGCTGTAGAGCTAGGGTTGAGTAGAGATGAATCAGAATGGTATAATTCTTTAGAGGACACACAATAAAATTTTATAACTTTCAGTATTATGAATACTATTGCAGAATCCGTCTGCATAGAAACCAAGTTCTGGTTTACTTTTCACTAAATTAGAAGAGGTGTTTGGACAGGGTCTTGAATATAAGGTCAAAGGTTAGTAAGTAGCAGGAAACCAGCAAAGAGTTTTGGCCAATTCATGACGTGACTCAAGATGACTTTGGGAACATTTTCTTCATTCAGAAATATTCATTGAGCACAGATATCTGAAGTAAGGAATAGGCTAGACTGAAGGATAGAGGCAGGGTGAAGGTCAGCACAACAGCAAGATGATACTGGGAGAACAAGGAGGTCAAAGGTGGAGCTAATTTCTTAAGGACAATAAGGAAGATCTTGAACGGCCTCTGTGGGGTGGTGCTATAGAGATCCAACAAGACAGTAATAGGTAAATGACAACGATAAAAACTAATTTGCTTGGAGGTAGTCCATTCTGCACTTAGGTCTTCTCCAAACACTCAACTGATATACAGCAAATAATAAGACAATGCTGTTTAGCAAGAGTTAAATATTCATATGACAGAAACAACATAAAATTAAGAGTGTGAAGATTCTGTGACATTTGCAAGGGACATGTTGAAGCTACCTCAGTGCCATAGTATAATCATTCATGTTTTATGAATAAAAGAAAACATTGAGTATCTTCTTTCTTAAAATAACATTTTGGTAAAATGAGAATATAAAAATGATATGTAGTTTTAGGTGAAGAGGTTCTTTATTTAAATAACAATATTAAATCATGACTCTAGCACTGAAAATATTAAGACTAGTTTAAATAAAACATAACGAGTGGAGAAACAAAGGAGTAATAGCCAGAGAACTCCTTTATCGAATTTCTACCCCAAGGCTTACAGAGGGGATTGTGACCCTCCTGTGAGGGTCTTTGCTTTGGTGTAGAGAAGGCAAAAGGCACATAGCTCTAGATAATGCTGTGATTCACTGCCTGGTCAGGTAACGTTTACAGAGGGGACTGCAGAGAGGAATATTGAGAGTCTGCTGTGTTTCAGATCCCATCTGAAGTGCTTCATGTGCATTTTTTTCCCACATGTCAACCCTTTGCAGTTGGTATAATTAACCCCTTTTTAGAATGAGGAAACCCAGGTTCAATAAGGTAAATAAATTGATCAAAGTAAGTGGCGAGACAATAGGAACCCAGATGTGTATATAGGGAGCCAAATCCATGTTATTTCCACCACACGATGATAGTCAATCAAATGTTATGTACAGCCATATGAAAAATGATGGCAAAGAGAAGTAAATATGACCACTGCCCTTTTTAACATATTATATTCAAAACAAAACCTTCACATGCTTTCCTCTCCTGCCTAAAGCAGAGAGTTGTAACAGATATGTGACTTTTTTTTGGAGACAGGTTCTCAAGCTGTCATCCTGGGTAGGGTGCTGTGGCATCACAGCTCACAGCAACCTCCACCTCCTGGGCTTAAACGATTCTCTTGCCTTAGCCTCCCAAATAGCTGGGACTACAGGCACCCACCACAACGCCCAGCTATTTTTGGGTTAAGTTGTGATTCTTATTTGGTGGGCCTAGGCTGGCTTTGAACTCACCAGCTCTGGTGTATGTGGCTGGAGCCTCAGCCACTTGAGCTACAAGTGCCGAGCCCAGATATGTGACTTTGAAAATAGATTTTTCTCTTTTTAAATCAATGTCATTTGTACCCTTCTATGAATTGCCCCCAAAGATACACCAAACTGTGCAAAAATAAACAAGGTTTTTGACATGTCTAGCCCAATTACTTGTGACTTCTCTGATATTTATTTTTAAATAAAAGAGAAACTCAGAAATAAGAAAATAATCACTTATAAGCTGTTCTTTTTGTTTTTCTTTTCTTTTTTTATAAATTCTCATTTTTGTTGCTAAAAGATAAAAGCAATTGAAACACCAGATGCAATTAGCACATATGTGTATCCTTGTGTGGGCTACATAATTGAGTATGTCAATGAAAATTATATTTCAGCATTATAGTGTCAAGAAAGTTATTTTTGCTGAATTACTGCATTTATATTTTAAAATGCTAATATGATCAAGTTTACCCAGTGGAATTAAAAGTGCCTAGTGCAGAGAAATAGCTAGACCATTTACATATAATACACAACTACTCTTTCCCAATTTTTAAAATTCTCATAAAAACTAATTTATGCCATTTACTTTGTTCCATCTTACTTTATCCTTAGACAGGAAAGCTTCAATGCAACACGTTGTTTTCAAAGGAAAATAATTAGACTTGTAGAGAAAACTGTTACATTTTCCTAAGAGGATTCTTTGTCCATTTAGAGAAGAAAACATTTTGTTTTAATGTTCTTTCAAATTCACTAAAAAAGGAAAGCTATCCTGAAATTTTAAGCACTAAGTCATCCTTGAAAAACATTTGTCTGATTTAATAACAATGATTATCAAATTATTCAGTTTCCATTTTTGAAATGTTAGCCTTTTATCAACTACATCATACTGTTAAAATTATTTTAATAAATTACATTAATAAAAGCTTTAGAAAATACCTAAAACATAGAAAATGTCATTTGATCTTATTCGTCTACCTTCAGATATATGGGGAGAGGGCACCCAAACAGTTTGATAAATCTAATCCTTCAAGTCTGAAAAATGAAATCTGAGTATTTTCTCTACAATAAAGCAAACACATCTAAGTCGTGGAGAATTTGGTCTTCTCATATTATATATATTATGACATTGCAAAATAGGCCAACCATCTGTAAGACCAATTAGTAATAGTTCTCATTTTTAAATATGCCTTCCTCTTTGGACCAATAATTATATAACTGGGAATATATCCTATAGAAAGTAACAGAAGTATCCAAAATATGTGTGGGAAAAAATGTGCATTGAAATATTATAAAATTATAATTGGAAATACTCTGTTGACAATTGATTGAATAATTTGTGGTTTTTAAACAATTAAGTGCTGTGAAGCCTTTAAAAGGAAAAGCTAGAACTGTATGTAATGACATGAACCAAAGTATACTTCATATTATCTATTGTTGAGTGAAAGAAGCAAGTTACAGACCAGGATTAGTATACGACAGTTCTACATACTTTATAAAGTCTGGAAAACACAGTTCACATTTTCAGTAGAGGTTATGTCTTTTCTTCCTTTACTTTTACTGTGGAATGTTTGATTTTTCTGTTTGTATGTTTCTACATTGCTCTAATTGCAATACCATATATTGTTTTTATTTTAAAAATATTATCCCTATTTAATTCAATTACTTTTCCAAGACAATCTAATGTTATGTAATCTGTTAATGTTATTTTAGCTCTAAAATATTTTAAAGAAAAACCTCATCAGTTGTCTTATGATTTCGTGTTTCAGGTCCCATGGCCTCGGACATGTAATCTACCAGCCACAGCACCTGTGTGTTGCTCAGGAGCTAGAGCGTCCCTGTGGCCATATCTGCATTATGACTATAGCCCCCTTAGTTCTTTCTGTTTCAAACCTTTTCCCACCACTTCAGAGTTGACAGGAGCTTTCTAACATCATTTACCAAATTATTTTTCAGCCACGATCAGTTTCTGTTGCTTGCACCTAGAAACCTGTTATATTTTTTCTTCAGAAGCTCCATAATGGTTTCAAAAAAGAAAAAGAAAAAGAAATAAATCTGTAATTCAGATCATTCTTTAGATCCTTAAAAAGAAGCTTCAAGGGTGATGCCTGTGGCTCAAAGGAGTAGGATGCCAGCCCCATGTGCCAGAGGTGGTGGATTCAAACCCAGCCCTGGCCAAAAACTGCAAAAAGAAAAAAGAGAGGCTTCAAGCAACAAAAATGATATTTATAACTTTTTCAAAGGCTTTTATGGTAGTTCTTTAATGCTATTGCCATTTTTCTCACCATCTTAGCAAGGCTAGAATTCCCACAAGAGAGAAATAATTAGCTGTGGTATCCTACTTAGACTTAAAGGACTCTGCTGCAACATCCACCTCTACTTCCACACAGCCAACTCCACCACTTAAGCAACACTTCCCGGTCATTGAGGCCCCAGGAAACTCACAGATTCGAATCAGAGTGTTGATGCTTATGGATTATTTGGTCTCTTACTCATTTTTCATATAAGCAAAATACTATTTAACATCCATATTAAATAAACCTCTCTACCAGATGTATTCTTCCTTAACACATTACTATTTATAAAGTATATCACAGATCAAAAACTCCAAATCTCAACCACTACTAAACATTGTCTTCATACCTCTTTCCTAAAAGGCTTAGTTATCATTTTTCTTAGACATGAAAGAAAATGTAACACGAAGTATAAAACAAATCAGTATAAAACAAATCAGGAACTATGTATGCATTCATTCAGATATTTACCAAACGCATACCATGTGTCAAACATTCTTCTAGATGGTTACTGGACAGTGATGAGGAAAAGCCTGCTTGTCTGAATAGTCTATGAAATACTCAAAAAACTATTAACGTTAACCTATGTGTCTCTCTCTCCACTCCGCTTCTCTTCAAGATCTTAAGATTTGTATCACGGCACAAAAACAGGTGATGGCAAATATTGAGGACTTACCACTTTTCAGGTAATAAGTTAAATATTTTACAAACATCATTGGAAAAATTTCATGAAATAAATACAGTAGAACCACCATAGTTGACCACATCCCTACATTAACCTCCTCCTTAAGCTGTGTGGTTATACATGTGGTGCAGGTATAGACCAGACATGTACCACATGTATGTATCAGTCCAGTAGGCCTAGTTCCTTATGTGGAGCACAGTAGGTTGACCAGTTGGTTATAGTCCCTTGACTGGTCAATGTCCAGAGGCTCTACTATAGTATCATTTGCTATCTGTGTTTTGCAGATGAAGGAATTGAGGCTTAGAAAGATTAATTTTCTCACAGCAATTCCACCATTGATTTAAAAAAAAAAAAAAAGCTCCCAGATAATTTATTTAATATATTTCTTGTTTTGCCAATAAATATGTCCTTTTGGACCTCTCACCTCTCATAAAAACTAATTCATGATGGATAACAGATTTAAATCTAAGGCATGAAATGTAAAAATTCTAGAACAAAGTGTTAAAAAAAAAACTCTCGCAGACATCAGCCTAGACAAAAATTTATGAAGCTGACCTCCAAGGCAACCACAGCAGCAACAAAAATTAACAAATGAGACTTAACAAAACTAAAATTCTGCACAGCCAAGGAAAAAATCAATAGAACAAATGGACCACCTACAGAATGGGAGAAAATATTTACATGCTATATGTCCAATAAAAGGCTGATAACCAGCATCTATAAAGAACTCAAGTAAATCAGCATGAAAACAATCAAATAGTCCCATTAAAAAATAAGCAAAAGACATGAACAGAAGCTTTTCGAAAGCAGACAGACTAATGGCCAATACACACATGGAAAAAATGTTCAACGTATCTCGTCATCAGGGAAATGCAAATGAAAACCACAATAAGATATCACCTACTCCAGTGAGAATGGCTTTTATTAAAAAAAAAAAAAGTCCCAAAACAACAGATGCCAGCGTGACTGTGGAAAGGAACACTTCTTGACTAGTGATAGGACCTGAAACTAGTACAACCTCTATGGAAAGTTATATGGAAATACCTCAAAGAACTTAAAGTAGAGCCTCCATTTGATCCAACAATCTCACTGTTGGGTGTTTATCCAAAGGGGAACAAGTCATTTTATCAAAAAGATGCATGCACTCAAATGTTTATTGCAGCACAATTCACAATTGCAAAGATGCGGAATCAAACCAAATGTCCATCAATACATGAGTAGATTAATAACATATGTTATTGCATATGTATATGGTATATGTATACCATGGAGTACTTAGTGATTAAAAAAGTGAACTAATACCTTTGCAACAACCTGGATGGAAATGGAGACCATTCCTCCAAGTATCACAAAAATAGTAAATAAACACCACATGTATTAACTATTAAATTGGAACTAATTGGTCAACACCCAAGGTGCACAGTTGGTAGTAAAACTCAATGGAGAGCAAGCAGGTGGTGGGGGCAGAAGAGGAGGGGTAAATTGACACCAATGGGCAAAATGCATGTTATCCAGGTGATGGGTATCCTTATAATTTTGACTCAAACTGTACAAAATCATTTCATATAACCAAAATATTTGTACCCTGCTAATATGTTGTATTCTGAAATGGAAAATTAAAAAAATAATATGTTCTTCTGGAAATATTTAAGGCAAGCATGCACATGAAGATTCCATGACTTTAATAAAAATTTCTCAGAATATAAATCTAATGAATTAAAATACAAAATTAAAATATAAAATCTTTATAGTGCCATATAGAAAACATTATTTATTTTCTTCTATGAATATATCTGAAGTACTTGAAGGTTTCCATTCAGCATTACCTCAAAGAAGGGAGAATATTACAGTTAGAAGGGAAAAAAGTACTTCATATCCTGGTTTGAATGTTTTTAAAAAAAAGAAATATCATTTTAAGACGGTATTTAGAGGGAAATTTTTGTTAAGAGTTGTAGACTGTTTGTGCCCCTCCCCAAACCATATGTTTAAAGTCTGAGTCATAAGTTGAGAGTACTATGAGGCGGGACCTTTAGTAAGAATCTGTATTCCTTGGCTCATAATGACAGAAAGAGGAATTGAGATGAGTTAAATTGGCATTAGAAGTAGAAAAATCCTATGGGTCATGTGCCCACAGCCCCCAGAAAGGTTCAGGTGATAAGTTTAACTTGATTACACTTTTAAACAAGGTGAGACTGTTTCTTTCCAAACAGCTGGCAGACTGAGGGGGCGTTCTGGACTGTGACTAAGGTGGTCAACCCGGCCAGGGCCATAGTAAGACCACGGATATAGAAGTCAACCAGAGATAGACACCAGCAGGTAAAGGTCATGTCGGTCAGCTCTGCATGTCAGAACACAACAGGAAAGGAGGGAATCAGGTGCCACCTCCTCACTGACTCTGCAGCATTACGTAATTCCCAGATCCTGAAAACCAGCCCCCAGGTTGGAGAGGGTTGTGGCAATCCTGTGAATGTCCTTGAGATATAAACACTGAATGACTTAGTGATATCTGACTCTGACTTAGCTCATACTCAAAGAGACTGAGAACTCATGAATATGGTGCTACTTTTATACATGAAGGGATTAATCTAATTTTCTGCAATTAGGAAGGAAAAAAATGCAGATTCAGAATTAGAAATTTCAGTTATGGGAGAATAAAGCTACAATTCTGCCATGCAAGTTTGCACATAAATATCAAGCCCACAACAAACATTTAGAATCATGCAGACAGTAAAATGCCAGCTGCTGATTAATCCTACATCTGTCCATTGCTACCACATTCCCAGTGGCCACCAGTTTGGGTCAGATCATCCCTTCCTCAGCTACTTGCCCTCCATCACAGGAATCTGCAATTCTTGAACTGTGTTCTGCTCCTCCTGGTTTTTTGAAATCTGTTGTTGACAAATCACAGTCCAAGTGGAAGGGAAAGAGGAGCAACCAAAATCTATTTCCTTTGAAAAATGCCGATTTTCTCTTCCTATACTACTTTTAATTTTTTGATAAAGAATCACTTCTAGAGGGAGAGAGGAGGTGGGAATGGGTGGAGGGAGGGGGATTGGAGGGATCACTTCTGAGGTTTATCTTACAAGGGTACAAGTGAATCTTTCTAAGAGTAGAATGTGAACGTTTTAAAACAGTAACTAAGAAAATGACATGAAAGCTATGTTAACCAGTTTGATGGAAGTGTTTCAGATTGTGTGTGAAAACCCCACACTGTACCCCAGAAGTGCATTAATGTACATAGTTACCATTCAACAACAACAACAAAAAAAGAATCACTTCTAGTCCTTTCCAGAATCTTTTTATCCAGTGAATTCATTGGTCAACTTACTAAGTCCCATCTTCGGATCCTCCACATTGTACAGATCTTTATTAACAGCAGTACCACACTGAGATTTCAGGGTCAAGTAACTTTCCCATCATGGGACCCAGTTAAGGTTCTCAGCCCCATCAAGTCATACTACAATTCAAATATAGCATAACCCCCACAGCTGAGCCCCTCCCTACACTGACCACCTCCTTAAGCTGACCTTATTTTCACAGACCAGACACACAGCACACGCATCAGTACAGTGGACCTAGTTCCTCACATTCCTCTGTCTGTCCACCAGTTTGTTACAGCCCCTTGGGTGTTCATCTTAGAAAGATGCTACTGTATTGCTTCCCCTTTCATTTAAATGTTATCATTACCTGTGTGAATATGTACAGAAATCCATGAAAACACAAACATCTCCCCTTTGTCTTCTTCCCTGTTGCCTTCTTTAGATTTTCTAATCACCCTTCCACTGTTTTCACTCTTCCTAAGTCAGCTTATTTCCCCCCATGGGGTACAATTTAACAGCTTGTTTGGTTCTTTTTCTCTACCCTACTCATATATCAATGCCTTCTTGTTCTGGTCAGCAAGTCTTCTGCCAAGTGCCTTCTTCCCACTCTTCATTAGATGTACTCTTCCTTTTGCCAGGAACATTAGTTTAGTATCATGCATCACGATCCAGAAAACTAAATTCTGTTCTTTGACATCATCTACAGAGCCAGCTGTGCACTTCCCAGTTCCTTCTTTATCTTCCAAAGTCATGACTTTCACTTAGAAGAAATTAAGCCACCACCTGTGTCCCTAAGGCCTTCAATTTCTTATCTAGGTTTCTAAACATTCCATTTTTTTTTTAGGATTTTGGTTTTGATTCACACTTTTAACAGTCTTGAATTATTAAAATGTCTGAATAAAAATTGTACCTGTGTAAAGATATCAGAAATACTTAATAAATTCCTAAGGACCAATCAATAATGTTTTCTTCTGATGTAGTCTTCAGTACCATTAATGAATATTGACACATCGGTCATTATTTTTTCTCCATACTCATTTTACATTTTCTTTTTTTATTGTTCATTGAAGAGTACAAAGAATTAGGTTACACTGATTGCATTTGTTAGGTAAAGTTCCTCTTATAATTGTGTCCCACCCCCAAGAGGTGTGCCGTATACCATGATCCCCACCTCCCAACCTCCTCCTCTCACCCCCTCTCCCCGCTCTCTCATTCCTCCACAGCCTTAGATTACTTTCTAAAGTAAATCTTTCAGTGTCATCATTAGAAATGTATGGAATTCAACATTTGGATTCATGAATTTCTCTTAAAAACATTTCATAATTATATTCCTATAAGAGTTCAGAAGAACTAATTTTGTGATATTTCATGATTTTTTATGTACAGCACTAAAGCCTTAACATGTTAATCTCTTGTATTCAAAGGCTATCTGTTATATTCACTAATTATATGCCTTTATTCAAACTATGAATTTTCACACAATAAGATGAAAAGTCCTATTAAAGAAATTAAAAAGCAATATGTTTAATTCAACTATTATTGAATTGAGCTGACAAAAAGAATTGTAATTGTTTTTTTTTTAAAGAATATCCAAGACTTTCAATAACTTGATGAAAAATGTATTCAGGGGGAAAAACAACCGTGGATTTCAAAGACAAAACCAAAAACTAGCACAAAATTATTTTCGACAAACGTTTCTGTGGGTTCTTCCTCTCTTGTGTTGCTACTGTGACACAGAGCAATGTTTCCAATGGGCTTTTGAGTTAATGTGTAGGTTAAGGCCCTTGAGAAGGTCACTGCTTATACCCAAATGCTCTTTCCCTCATTACTAAATTACTATACTGTAAACACCTAAGAGCCAAGGGGAAAAAATTAGGTGATTGGGCTCTTCCATGAGATTTATCATGTTCTCTTGCATATAGTAAATGCTTTCCATAACTACTGTGGTCAGAGCCAAGATCTTATCCCTTGAAATTTAAATAACCTTAAGCTCTCTATCCCTAGGATTTCCCAGTTAAATACAGTTGAGCTTATTTGGAAATTTGAATTTCAGACAAACGTTAATATTTAGTAGAAGTAAATTGCATGTGACATACTAAAACTATTTGTTCTTCATCTGAAATACAAATTTAACTGGGCACCTTGTATAGTTAAACTAATATGATTTGTCAAGTCTGGAAACACAATGTAGGATTGAACTATACAAATTATTCCCAAGGCTCATTTTCATATGGTCAGAGCACAAGCAAGTGTCTTGAACCCTGAATGTAATCAAGAACTTTCTTCACATAATTCCAGGCTCCTATTGCACCCATAAATTCCAATAAGGTGCGGGGACTATGTTTCTGCTTCCTGTTGCTCTGTAAGCATTCATAAATTTGTGTGTGTGTGGAATGAGTTCTAACTAATCCTCTAACTGGAAAGGAGTGAAGGTTTTGCCTTCCCAGGAAGGGCACCATTTCTATATCTCTTTCTTCTATATTGTACACTTTGATGACCTATGACTGGGTATTGGCAGTCAGAGTCTACCCAATGTCATGGGGACTCCACCTGTTTCTACATAAGAATTCTCTGGGAAGCTTTGAAAATATGTGCTGTCAAGAATGGAGGAAAAAGTATCCAATGTACACACCCCTATTATGAAACTAATTTATACTTTTTATATGAAAGCTATAACCAAATAGCCTAAGAAGGTGGGTCGTGGGCGGGAGATGGGAGGGGGGATTGGGTAGAGGGAGGGGGATTGGAGGGATCACTTCTGAGGTTTACCTTACAGGGGTACAAGTGAATCTTTCGAAGAGTAGAATGTGAACGTTTTAAAACAATAACTGAGAAAATGATACGAAGGCTGTGTTGACCAGTTTGATGGAAGTATTTTGGATTGCATGTGAAAACCCCACACTGTACCCTAGAAGTGCATTAATGTACATAGTTGCCATTCAATAAAAAAAAAAATAAAATAAAAAAAGAAAAGAAAAGAAAAAGAAAATATGTGCTGTCTTGCCACCAGCCCAGAGCAGCTGAGAATATCTAGTAGTCGGCTACAGTCATTGGCATCTGTTACTCCGAGGCGACTGTCATGTGCAGCCATGGTGGAAAACTTTGCAGTAGATGACAAAGGCAGTGATGCTCAAATTGAGCTGTAAATTAGGGTCACCTGGGGAACTTTTTAAAACAATTCCCACACCCCAGCCTAACTATATCAGCATATCTGGGAGTGGGACTAAGGCATCAATATTTTTCATATCTCCCCAGGTGAATCCAGAGCTGAGAACAGGCAGTTTGAATCTCACTAAACTTTTCCGGTGACTCTCGTATCACAACTCTCCAATGCTCTGCTCTGTACTGACTCAGATGCACAACTGCCCCATGGCTTTACCTCCACTTCCCCTACACTCTCTGCTCTGCTCTGCACTGACTCAGATGCAGCACTGTCCCATGGCTTTACCTCCAACTCCCCTACACTCTCTGCTCTGCACTGACTCAGATGCAGCACTGCCCCATGGCTTTACCTCCACCTCCCTACACTCTCTGCTCTGCTCTGCTCTGCACTGACTCAGACGCAGCACTGCCCCATGGCTTTACCTCCACCTCCCCTACACTCTCTGCTCTGCACTGACTCAGATGCAGCCCTGTCCCATGGCTTTTCCTCCACCTCCCCCTACACTCTCTGCTCTGCTCTGCACTGACTCAGATGCAGCCCTGTCCCATGGCTTTACCTCCGCCTCCCTCTACACTCTCTGCTCTGCTCTGCATTGACTCAGATGAGGAATGTCCCATGGCTTTACCTCCACCTCCCTACACTCTCTGCTCTGCTCTGCACTGACTCAGATGCAGCACTGCCCCATGGCTTTACCTCCACCTCCCTACACTCTCTGCTCTGCTCTGCACTGACTCAGATGCAGCCCCATGGCTTTACCTCCACCTCCCCCTACACTCTCTGCACTGCACTGACACAGATGCAGAACTGACCATAGGCTTTACCTCCACCACCCCAACACTCTCTACACAGCACATACACACAAGAAGCACTGCACCATCGCTTTACCACC